>JAIPRK010001010.1:0-104911 GCA_025469195.1 Chaitophorus viminalis
ATCCTAGTCAGTAAGTTTACGTATATTTAAAATGTAATAATATTTAAAAATCATCTTAGTCAGTAAGTTTGCATATTGTATGTAGAATATAAAGACAGAAGACAAAAGAAAATAAAGGACTCTTATGGTGATCGTGTTACTCGATCACCATAGGGAGTTTATGCTCTTTTAAGTGTTGATAAAATTTCTTTTGTGTATGTCGATACATCGATCCAATCGGCGTATACGACAAACTATAATGTTTGTACTAACATTTAGTTTTTTGAATAGATTTTGTATTTATAAATTCATCACAAAATTGGTATCAGCTTCAGTTTTACTCAGTAATTTGATCACTTTTAACAATTTGACATTGTTTTTTTTCTTCTTACTCATTTAATTGTTTGAATTTTTGTACAACTCATTACTAATTATTCATTTTTTTGAATTAATTATTTTTAATTTATAGTGTTCATTAAGTTATTACTTATTGTTTACATGTTTTTTCAAGATTAATGATATACAGTATCCAGTAAGTTTTGAGTTGCTATGACAACTTAAATAATATATTAACCATTCTTTAGGCTTGAATAGTTGAATTAGTAGTACCCGTACAACTTTCTTACATTTTTTTTTCTGGAGAATCTTCTCCTGGCAATAAGAAACACGACAAAAAAGAATTAGCAAAATAGGTCCAGCCGTTCACACGTGATGCCGTGACCAAGGGAAATGGAATTAATTTTTATATACATAGATATAGATAGATAGATAGATATACAATAATACGACCTATTCTCATAGCTACCAAAAATTCAAAAAAGATTCATTAAAATCAGTCGAGCTGTTTTGGAGGAGTGCGACCTTGAACATGAGTAACAGGAACACGAAAGTAATCGGAAATTATTATTTGTGTTCGAATACTGGGAATTTATAGTCATTATCACCGGATCCCACAGGACCCCGCCACACCATAACTAACACTAATGATCATTTACTACACACACACACATGCATAGCTCCCACGCACGCACTAATATTATTGCCTATATTGAACTCCTTAGAAATGGACGGTATGCAAAATGCAATCCCCGATAATGAACGAATAAGAAGAAATAATATAAAACGAAAAAGGCACTGTATCCACAGGCGAATGCACACGTAATAAATCATTAACTAACTTGTTATTTAGAAAATACGGATTACAGACAAATAATGTAACTATTTCAATGGATAGCAACGATAAGCAATAAATTTAATTTTACGCCATCGGTATATTTGATATTTGGTATTGTCGCGACTCGGCCGTCGGGCGTCGGCCGATAACATCGTAATAAAACCGATTATTACCTGCCTGATAAAATATTTGCAATGATCTATGACATAACTATAATCTGAGTTAGATAAATTAAATAAAATAAATATTCTCTATTAATAATAATAATATTACACTATTACAGTACCTAAATAACATAGTGAAGTACAATTGGCAAGGTCCAAAGTTTTGCTTTTCGCGGTCTGGATTCGGACCGCGGTCCGCCAGTTGCCGACCCCTGAGCTATAACAATACTTTTTTTTTACGAATACGCATTTTTTAAAAAAAATTTGTTATAGGTACGGTATACTACCGCCTGTATACCCTTTCATACATTCCTGTAAGCATACCTTTACCGTCAACAGTTCCTTTCACATTTATTATTTAACATGACGCCACACCCGCATGTGTTGCATTCGTCTTACAACCATACAGCATAACAAATTTGCATAAACTGACCTATTATCAAAGAATAAAAAAAAAAATAAAACATCATGGGAAGAACATAGGTATAAACATTGGTCATAGAATATTCTAAAATCAATGGTATAAATAATAATCTGTGTTTTACGACATTCTAATTATTAAGCGAGTTATGAACATGTTGCATGTGAAATATTACAGTTTAAAAAAATTCATAGCCGGTTTGGAAATTAAAACATAATAACAATTAAAATCACCCAACAGGTCAGTTTACGCTCAATTAAAGCTAATAACACAGGATTTGAGGTACAAATACTGAACGCAAATTTTCTGTTGTACGTTTGAAAGACTGTCACGTTCGGGTACGTCCTCTTAATATAATATTTTTAGTACTTGTGCACTGTAGTAAAGTTTTGCCTTTTGCTTGTAACCATTTATGAAAAATAACATTTCGATGACGAAACGTGACAAAAACCACGAACAAGGTAATATCTGTTATCTGCCCGTTATCTGTTATCAATCTATCTGATATCGACATCATAATAACCGAAAATTAAATTATTAATTAATAGAAGTTAGATTTTCTTGTTTTTACTATTATTATAATTTTTTTAATTTTTGTTTTATCATCAGGCAGCTTTTACAATCGTGGGACAGCGTTGGCAAGACGGAATTGTTTTTTTGCAAATGTGCAAAGTGGCGTTCCTCATTGTAGTGTACGTACAAGTGTTGACAGAAACCAAATTGATCAATCATTTCGCACGTAAATTTGAATTATGAACGACTTTGTCGACAACAAACGAGTGGTCGTGTTGGTGGACATGGATTGTTTTTACTGTCAGGTAGAAGTACAACACAACCAGTCTCTATCTGGGAAACCGGTTGCTGTGGTCCAGTATAACAGTTGGAAAGGCGGCGGGTATTTCAATGCATATAAATAGTGTACACAGTGGTTCACTGAACAATGTTACTGTTTTAGAATAATTGCTGTAAACTATGAGGCGAGAGCAAAAGGAGTCAACCGTCACATGAGAGGGAACGATGCCATACAGAAATGTCCGGACTTAAATTTGGTACGCGTCAAAGAACTCCATGGGAAAGCAGATCTTTCTAAGTAAGTGACTTCTACAGACTACATTAACTGCATTAATGCTAAATGTTAGTATGTTTAAATCAAATGGTCGAAGATGATAATTATTTTGAAAGATCTTGATTTTTATAATTAAATTTTGGTATTTCGAATAGATATTAAACTTAGGAAAAGTATTTTTCCTTACATTGAAATGATAACTTGGTTCCTGGTTAAATTATGACTTAGTATTAAACAACATATTATTTACTCAATATACAGGTTTTTTAAACTAAACATTTTCTACAGCTTGCATATAAATGTAAGAAAAGCAGAGTTAACAGTTTATCAAAAATTAGATTGATAATTGTTATTATGTTATTTGTATTATTATTAGTAGGGCTAGGATGTTGATGCATTGGTTTTTTCTGGTTTTCTACAATGTAGGTTCGTAAATATAAATTGTATTGTAGGTGGTATTGATTATTTAAATATAATTTTTTCTTTAACGTTTGAAAATTTTTACCCGTAAGTCCATTACAGTGCTTTTTTCCAGTTTAAGTCAATTTTGTATTTATTAAGGACATTTTTAAAAATGTTTAGGGCATTTAAATTCCAGTATTAATTATTAAACATTATTATGAAATTATATATACTATTTATGAAATATTTTTTCTCTTCATAGATATCGTACAGCTAGTCAAAAAGTGTTTGAGGTACTCAGTGAATTTAGTTCTTGTGTACAACGAGCTAGTATCGATGAGGCATATGTTGATTTAACTAGTGTTGTAAATGATTATATGTCATCAAATCATAATGTCATAACAGAAAATGACTTACCCAACACTTTTGTAGAAGGTTATTCTAATCAAAATTCAAAAAGTAAGTATATATGAAATAAATTAAAAAATTTACAGATTATGATTTATTTATTTTTATAAAATACTTTATAATATTTATAATAAACATTTCATTGTTTACCTCTAATGAAAAACAGTGATATTGAATTATTTTTTTAGACAATAGAACTGAGAGTATGAGAACATGGCTTCATGATGTATATAATAATGAATTACAAGATGATTACTTACTTCGTTTGACAATTGGTGCCATGATGGTAGAAAAATTGAGGGAATCAGTTTACAAAAAAACTGGGTTTCGCTGTTCAGCTGGAATCGCTAATAACAAGGTTAGATTTAATTAATTTTTTTAATAAAATCCTGAAGAGTAAAGCATTTTAGAATGAAATGGTTTAGTTAATTTTTTTAAATCTGGTATTATTTGTTGGATGATTTAAAAATATATTGGAAACAATTGAATAATAAAAACATTATATTTATTTAACATAAGACTGAATGTTCGTTGTAAAATAATCTTCAACAATTTCAGTACCAGATGCATTAATGAGGTATTAGAAGGGGCTTTAAAAATATTCAAATTATTGGATATATTATGTTATATTCATGTTACTTTTATATTAAATTATAAATAAAATTACAGTTTTTTTAAATCTGATAATTTTTTTTATAGATTCTAGCAAAACTTGTGTGTGGTTTACATAAACCAAATCAACAAACATTATTACCACCTTCTGGTATACCTCAATTGTTTGAGACTATCCCAATAAAAAAAGTCAGAAATTTAGGAGGTAAACTTGGAAATCGAGTTAGAGAAGAGTTTAACTGTGAATTTATGTCTGATCTAGCTGCAATACCTTTAAATGATCTACAACAAAAATTTGATAGCAAAACAAGGTATTTATTAATTTTATTACTTATATTTATACTTTTTGTTTATTTTGTATTATTTAATTTCAGTAACTTTTTGTATCAAATCAGCAAAGGTATAGATAATGAACCTGTAGAATTTAGACTTATACCAAAATCCATTGGTAGTTGCAAATCATTTCCTTTAGGTCTAAAAGTCAAAGAAGAAATACAACACTGGTTGAGTATTTTAATGAACGATATTGTTGAAAAGTTAGAAGCCGATTATGAAGCAGTATGTGTTGACTATTTTTATTTATAAAACTAAATGATTATATTAATAATAGATTTTTTTTTCTTTAAGAATAAAAGAAAAGCTACATCAATAACTATTAGTGTTAGATACTCAAACAAGGAAACAAATTTGCCTACATCGCAATGTGGTGAAGTGACTTCGTATAATAATGGAAAATTATTGGATATGGCTTATTCATTGTTATCCAACATGACTGAAAACCAAAAGTCTTTAAATTGGTAATAAGAAGTTCGGAAAACTAAATTTAAGTTGCAGCTTATCAATACTGCTTACAATATTGATATAATAACCTCCTATCCATATCTGTATAAATTCAAATGTTTAACAGATTTCTATCTACTCCTGACACATCTAAAAGTCCATAACTTTTTTTATATAACCTGTTTTATATACATAGTAAATGTATTTCTATTTTAATATTTATATTAATAAGTTGTGTTATTATTTTTTACAGGAAGAACCCCTTATCATTCTTAGGAATAAGCATTGGCAAGTTTGTAAAAATTACAGTAAAATCATCAATTGACAATTATTTTAGTAAAGGAATTGTAAAAGATGAAAAAGATTTGAATATTCAATCAGGTATACCAAAGAACGGAACAACTAATTCTAAAATTAACGAAACCTCTCAAAGTGATAACCATTGTACATCATTTACACCAATATACAGTGATGATCAAGAATCTAGTACTACAAATAGTACACTTAATGCTACTGAACAACAGTTACCATCGCTAGACAACTCCAATAATGAAAAAAATGATACTAGTACAGGTAACATGAAAAATATTAAAACCATGTTTGCTCAGATGAGAAATACTAGTTCCTCTTCTACTAATTATATTGCACCAGCAGAAAACGTAGATACTAAAATAGAAAAAGGGAAAAAGAATATTAATCAACTTAATATGAATAGTTTTTTTAGTAAAAAATTGGAAATTATCTCTCCCACTAAAAGACATTTAAATGACCAAGTGTCAAGGGAAGTTATGCCTGCTTTATCAAGTTCAATAAACTTCTTCTCAAAGAAACTAGAAGTTATTTCTCCATCAAAAAACTTACAAGACAATAGTAAAGATGCACTATCAAATCAGTCATCAGATGGATTTTTCTCAAAAAAGCTAGGAATTGTATCACCTTCAAAATACCAAAATACAAATCATGATTCACGATTGATTAATCAATCTCCTAATATTGAAGAGAATGCTGATAGTGCTCCAACAATGTTATTGTGTGAACGATGTAATAACATGATTCAAATTGATGAGTATGAGGAACACATTGATCATCATGTAGCAATAGAATTAAGCAAAAGTTTAAATGAGCCTGATGTTATACGATCCATAAGTAATCAGAAGCATAAAAGAATTGTAACTAGTGAAAGTGGTAAAAAACGTAAAAATAACTCAAAGAGTTTTTCCAAACAGAAAAAACCATGTTCTGATATTTCATTATTTTTCAAACCAGTCTTGAATCCTTGACTAATTCAAATAAGTGTATATTTTATTTTATTCTAAAAATTATATTTTAAATTGTATGTATTTTCTTCTTGTGTAATTATTTTGTAAATTTCAAAGATTTTTTGTATAAATATCTATGTATTTTATTTAAATTAGTACATTTATATATAAATACCATATAGAAATAATAGTGATATATTTTAAAATAAAAAAACTTTATTACTACATAATAACACAATTAATAATAATTTATGATAAAATTGAAAATCTAATTTAAAGTTCAAAAATGTGTATCAATAGAACATATAAAATTAAAAAATTATAATAATTATTCTAATTGCTATTTCTTTTCCCATTCGATTTCTAGACAAAAATATATATATATTAATCATGAGTTACATAATTTTCAACAAAACAAATTAATTAGTAAAATACTTACTAATTACAATCCTAAATTAAAATTGTTCACCAATTGTAAATTATTTCAGTTTTAAATTGGTTTTGGAGAAATTTGATGCAAGATAGACTTATACTCATATTTTAACCTGTATTTATAAATCTGCCAATTTCAACAAAGTATATGCAATCGTATTACCAAAGTACGTACCTGTAAAACATAATTACTACAATTTGTTCAATTTAATATTAATATTTTGATATTTTATAATACCGGAATACTGTAAAACAATTATTTCTATCAAATGTTTTACCAATAATGTAATACTTTTACATTATTCCTTTATTTAGAGGTACAATAAATGAATAGGCAAAGAATGTAGAACTAAAGAAATTGAAAGGTCATGTATTTCAATTTCATAAAGATTAACATAAAAATATTATTATATTAATATTATTATTCATTAATCATTTAAATGGAAGAGAATAAATGTAATAAAATATTAAAAAGAAGACGCCAGTTTTAAATTGTACGGTATTTTATTTTATTATGTTGTTATTATTTAGTTTAATTATTTTCTATATCTATTAATTATTTTCCATGATCATTAAAGAATATTTCACAATTGATCAACGAGTTTAATCAATTTCCCGGAGCGCAAATTGTTTCAAATCGTGGCGACCAATATTAGCCTAAAATTATGCGTCCTCAAACTAAGCTATTTTTATAGGGTTAACAGTGAGATCCATGAAGAAATGTGTCAAAACGTAATCGCGAGAATCACCGATATTATTATTATAGTCCGCTTCACGAAAAATGGCGGCTAGCCGCCGCTATCCCCGAACCTCACCCCACCGTATAGACATTGGTTCTCATTCTATTATGACCACCTGTTGCGGTCCGGAACAGCGGCAACGCGGCAATTAACTATTGGCGTTATTATGGCGGCAAATTGTATTGTTAAGTTTGATTACCACTTCAACAAATATTCCACTTGGATCGTGGCGGTCAGCCGCCAGTTTTCGTGAAGTGGACTATAGTGTAGACTAAACGGAAGAGGACATATTGCACATGTATTTTCATAATTAAATCGGAATATATACTAAACATAATAGAATAAAATATAATTATTTTCGTAAAAAATTGAATGAGTTGCAATATTTTTAAAATCTGCGTCCTTTACAGTAGTGCTTTTCAATTTTGTTATAGGGCTCCTCTAAATTTAATGTAAAACTGTCAAGGCCCCCCTCAATCAGAATCATTAATTATTTTTTCTTAATAATATACTAAATTTACAAGCACTATTTTTCACAAATAAATTATTAAAATATAAAGAAAATAAATAGTTTTAAATATATTTTTCAAACATGGA
The DNA here is from genome assembly GCA_025469195.1 of Chaitophorus viminalis. Classification (NCBI taxonomy): domain Eukaryota; kingdom Metazoa; phylum Arthropoda; class Insecta; order Hemiptera; family Aphididae; genus Chaitophorus; species Chaitophorus viminalis. The sequence goes on from JAIPRK010001010.1 coordinate 8,035, forward strand.
ATCTTATAGTTGTATAAAACTTACAACATATATAAACAAAAAATAATTAGTAATAACTATAAAGCAATACAAAAATATATAAAATAATCATCATTTTCGATAGTTTAATAGACTATTATTATTGTTATTATACTTTAAACAGTAATCTAATAACTCTTATGTAAGATAAACTTTCCCGATGTAATACATAATGATTAAATCATATGGTCGGTTATAATATAATGTATACGTTTTAATTTTATATTTATATAATAACTAAATAATCGGAAATATTTTAAATTAAATACATATTTCAAGGCCCCCCTGTCATATAGCCACGGCCCCCAGGTTGAGAAGCACTGCTCTACAATCTATGGAACATTCTTTACATTTGGATGGTTAAATTATAAAATGGTGTTTTTTTTTTATTAAATTTTAAAAAAAAAACATAATGAAGAATATATTTTTTTTATAAGGTAGGTACTATTTGATTATAATTGTATTCTATTCAAGATTACAGCAAAATAATCCAGAGATATGATAATTAACATATTTATTTCAACACAATCAAACATTATTGAGGTTATAATATAAAAGCAGATATGTTTGTACATGGGAAGATTTTTTAAAAATAGAACTTATATTAAATTGATAGTTGATGTATTTAGTTAATAAATACATGATTAATGTGTCATATATTAATACCCATTACTCATAACATATAAGAGTAAAAATAATATGACTACTTATTTATTATTAACTTAAGCATTTAAGTCTGAATAAGATATATTTTTCAATAAACATGACACTACTATACTGCACTGGGACTAAGTATGAATTAATTATTTTTTGATACTTTTATTTATACTTGGGATGAGAAATCAAATATAAATTATGTAGTTTATTAATCTCAATTTAACTATGAAACAAATATATAAAAAAGAATACAATTATGTTTAATTTTGCATAATAACCAAATTAAAAACAAAAGCTTTAGCTTAGAATTAATTTATTGAGATACAATACAGAGTTAAAATTACAATAGGTATACTAATATACATGTATATATGTTTATATACATTTATACCATATAGACCTACATAAATTATTATCATGTTTGAATTTCAATAAAATAAACACTTTTTGTTAATAAAAATTCACTATTCAATATAAATATAAAATAGAGTATGTAAAATTGATAAAAGTATTAAAAAACAAAGCTAGGGTAAATTATAAAAATTATGATAATAATAATAAAAATGAAAATAATTATAATAATAATAATAATAATAATAATAATAATAATAATAATAATAATAATAATAATAATAATAATAATAATAATAATAATAATAAAAATAATAATAATAATAATTATAATTATAATAATATTAATAATAATAATAATAATTATAATGATAATAATAATTATAATAATAATAATAATAGAAAATAATAATAAATTTGAATGTTCAATGCTAGTAACTACTAACCATAAATATTTTTTAATATGTCTTAACTCAAAATGTTTAATAAATATTGATATTTAAAGTTTATAAAGCTTATAAATTTATAAAGTTTATAAGTAAAACATAATACTCTATTCTATATAAGAGCAACTAAAACTGGCCACCACCATTCGTTCACTCGCTGAGCGACCAATTAGACCACGGCGGCGGCGCGTCGCGATAGATTATCGTTTTTATATGAATAGACTATAGAATTGTATATTATACAAATGCAACTAATAATATTAATACTTATGTTATAACTTATAAATTCACTTAAAAAATGTACGAAATTAAATGGAGAAAATTAGTGATCACTGAACACTTAACATTCACAAAAATATACCAACATAAATTTATAAAACACAAATAATAAAAAATCTTATATACTTAAAGATAAACGTCATACATTATATGTATAATGTTAAAACTGTAGGCGGAAAAGAATAATATTATTCACACAACAAATACATAATAAATAATATGTATATTTATAGACTATGATAAATCATAAATAATAATCAGTAAAATATAAAGTGCATGTGATGTGTAATTATGGTATATATATTACCATACCGTGATTAATGAGTATGTTAAGTATAGTTGGCAAATCAATATTAAAGGCAAGAATGAAAAAGAGATAATATGAAATGACCATAGATTCTACTGCAAGTATTCTATTTATGGATACTGTTTAATGAAGGGGAAGGTTGAACGTTTAAATTTTATCCTACTATAAAAAAATTAAGTTTTAATGATGAGTATACGAGTAGTGTACATTCACAGGGCACAAAATACTAGTAAAAACTATTCATAAATACTAATTTTTTTCAAACATTTGTAAAAATTAAATAAAAACTCAAAAAATTTACATTACGTTTACTAAATTTCAAACCAACAACTCAGTAAAAACATGATGAATTTAAAAGAAAAATACGAATTTTAGAAATGTTTGGTAATGTTGTTATGAATTTTAAAATGGCATTACTAAAAATTACACTATTAAGCTACATAATTAGTGACAAAAAAAATATATTGCACTTAACCTTTAAATCAATGGAATTTAAACATGCTAAAACTATAAAATAAGTAAATAAATAGATAATAATAATAAAAGTAGGTTTCCTCATATATATTGCTTTAGAGTGTAAAAAAAAAAATTAATTTAAAGGTCATAAGTGTATCATATTTTAAAATTATGAACGTTAATTTTTAAATGTTGTTTATATCTATTTGTTTTTCTTAAATACACCATTAATAAAAATTAAAAATACACTACGTTAAACACAAATTATTAATTAATGGTTCTACTTAATAACAATAATGAATTTAAGCAGTATTAATAAAATTCACAGTTTACATTTTTTATACATATTTAAGGTAACAACCAAGTATACAAAATATAACTAAGATAAAAAAAAAAACACTCATGAACATTAAAATAAAATTAACCTAGTTTCATAACAAATTTAAATATAGTTCATAATGGTAGTTTGTAATAGATCTACCATGATAATACATGGAAATTGGTTATTTATTATTGTAATTAATGAAATAGTATCTATTTACAGCATTATAACAAGTTCATTAGATATTCATAAATTTTTTCTAACATTTAAAATTAAGAATAAACATATTAATAATCATCCAACATCCAAAGAAATACAATTAGTGGTCTTGGCCTAAAATATTTTTATAATTTGTTTAAAAGTAAAAGTACAAGTTCTAATTGGATTGTGTATAAAATTCAGACATATTAACATATTTTTGAGATATAATATGCATATTTTCTATTTAAATTAAATATTCATATAATATTGATACCAATGTATACATATTTAAAAAAGGAAAACCAACAACTTATAAATTTTTACTAATTATATGACTAGTTAAGGTTCAATAATATTTTAAACAATTGAATACCATTAAGCTATACATATTGTAGGTCATTAGTACTCAATTAAAGACGAAGACATATTTTTAATAACAGATGTTTGAATTCATTAACAATTATTTATTAATAAATTTATTAATAAATGTAGAATAATATACAATAATTATGTAAATACCTAACATAATTATGAATAAAATTATTTAAAGTTCAGTCCTCAATATTGAACTGATATTACATGTAAAGAAAAAATATGAAAAAAAACCGAAGAATGTAAGACAGATTAAAATTAAGTGAAATTGTCAAGATCATATTTGATTTATAAATTCAATGAAAAAGTGTTGAGTGCCAGCTCATTTTTAAATAGAAAATAGCCTATAAATAAACCTTCATTATAAAATGAGTCAATATTGTTTCATCCTATTATTATCATAAATGTAAAATATAAGATAAAGTTGGGCCTACCACATAAATCTAAAAGCAACTCACTAAGACTCCAAGACCATGAATTAAAATTTTTCTTATATACCATAGAAATATTAACTTACATAATACATATTATATATAGTAATATAAAGGTTATGACCATTAACTAAGAATATATATAAACCATACAGTAACAGAAAATGATATAAATCATTAAATAAGAGTAGTAGCGTACACAAATATTTTCAATGGTGGAGAGGGTACATTTAAATATTATACATATATTAATAAAGAACAAGGGACTTCGACCCTTCATGTGACGCCACTGAATAAGAACATAACCAAATATCTAATACAAATATTAATTTGATAAAAAAAATTATAAATTCAAGTTATAAATTAACTCTTACGAAATTGACTTTTTTTTCAATGGTCTTCCTCTTTTAGCCTTTTCAACCGGTGCACCAGACACACCACGTTCAGCTCGTTTTAACAAACATGTTGGACAATACCATACCGCACAATCTGGGGGACATTGTATGCCCACGCAAACCCTGTAATTAATTCAAATATGTACCAGACTAATGTTTTTTTTAGTAATTAGTTACTAATAGTTACTAATATTAGTTACTAATTAGTAACCAGCTACTAATGAAGGTGAAAATTAATTTGACATACCAATGATACCATCCATCACAGCCATCACATCCAATCATTGGACTACCATCATCTTGTTTGCCACAAGTTGGACATATCCATACTTGATTACCAGTTTCATCCTAAAATATTTTAGATGAGAATATTAAAAAACAGTATACATATTAAGTACATTATATTATAATCACATAAAATACTTCATCTTCAGGACAGAAAATTTAGATTTGTAGAAAACATTTTTAAACACTTTGTTTATTATTAATTTTAAATTATTGACAGTCAAATTGTTAGTGACTTATATTTACTATTTTAATTAATTAAATACTTACAAAGTAGAAAGCTGGAAATGGTCGAGTAGCAGTTTTCTTAGGCTTCTTGTTCGTTTTAACTTTCTGTTTGTTAACTGATACTACAGAATTATTAAGATTATCGGTAGAAGATACATTACTAGTCGATAGTGAAGGTATATCAATATCAACAACAATACTAGAAGAGACTATCGATGATTTTTTTAATTTGGGTGGCTTAGGTTCAGATATACTTTCAATTTCTTCTTCTTTAATTGCTGTTATTGACACTGAGGGTAAGGAGCTTGTAGACGATTTATCTTTAGAGTATGTTTTGGATTTTGTTGCTGAAGATTTAACCCGATCCACAGGTGATTTTTCTTTGAAGAAACTATGTGTCTCTTCAGCACAATCTGGCGGATATTTGTTTTTTACTATTGGCTTGATGACACTATCACATTAAGACAGAAATTATTCACACGTTTCACTAAAATAAAAATTAATTTTCTAACATTTTACGTTGTATAGATGGAGACAAACTTGATCCATTTGAACCAGGTAATTTAAGTTTAATTTTTGGAACTAAATGATCTTCTTCTTTAACAACAGGTTCTGGGCTATTTACCTATAAAATATTCATCAAACTCAAATTAGTAAAAAAATAAAAACCTAAAAAGATCAAATATTTTTTATTTTAAAGAGATTTAGTAATTAATTATAATGGATTAAATAAATATGTAACCTTTACAACAGTAGATTCTTGTTTTGATTCTTCAGCATCCGCTTTTTCCTTGTTTTTCAATTTTTTTAATAATTTTTCTTTTTTTCTTTCACTGCGTTCTTTTTGTTTAGTTTTATTTTTTTTATCTTTCTTCTTTTTTGATTTGATCTTTTCCTTTTTGATCTTCTTATGTTCTTTTTTAAGCTAAAACAATAATTAAAAAGTAATTATATAATGAAAATAATATAAATACTACAATAGTAAATAATAATAATCTACTTTTGTTTTTTCTGTTTGGAATTTTTCTTTCTCAGAAGGTAGTTCTTCAAGGTCAGGTTTTTCGAAATGATCTTCTCCTGGCAAAGGTAAATATATCATTGGAGTCGCTGAACTTGATTTTTCTAGTATTGGTAGAACATTATTTGGAGCTGTATATTTTGGAACTAATGGATTTGATGCTAGCGATGGTGGTAAAATACTTGGGCCAGTTGGAAGAAGACCCGGTCCAGTTGGTAAATGACCAAAAAAAGAAAACTTTAAAGTAGAGGAATACAGGTCAGAATGATGTTTATTTTTAGATTTTTTTGTACCAGTATTACTACTTATAGGGTCTACGATAGGAGGATCACAATCATCATTTAATATCTTCGGTTTCTTTTTCTTTTTTTTAGGAATATTAGAGTTTAATTCTTGTTTTAAATTTTTTACAGAAATCTTTTGTATACTATCATTTTTTTTTTCCACTGGCGGTTTAATTAATACAGGTTTTAATGGTTTTTCTTCAATAACTTCGGATTTTAATTCAGGCTTTATCAAAACATCAGAGCTTACAATAGTGGAATTTGCTTTAGATGTTAAAGCCGTATTTGATTTTGAACTTTGATGTCCGGAACTTTCATTATTTTTGTCTTCTTTTACTTTCGATATTTTTTTAAATATATTCAATTTTTGCTTATCAGGCTCTGTAGTTAATTTTTCACCATCTCCCAGAGGATTTTTTGAAAATTTAGAATGAGAAGATGATGCTTGGACTGGCTTATCAAATATAGTACTCAGTAAATTCAGTTTGGATTTATCTTTGATTTTTTGAGTCTTTTTAAGTCGAGGTCCTTGATTAGACTCGCGGATAGCTCCAGTTTTTAATGCTTTAAGTTTGGAGGTTTCTTTCATGCTAGCTAATTTTTTAACTTTAGCACCTTCATTTTTAGTATTGTTACTATCTTTTTTTTCAAAAACATTTTTCCCCTTTTCTTTAAAACTGTTCAATGTCTTAGATGATGCTTTTTTATTTTGTGGTTTTACGCGTTGTTGCTGATGGCTTTCACCTTTTACTACTGGTGGGACTGTTGGATAAGAAGTTGATGGCAGTGATGAATTGGTTTTAAAATTAGGAAATGGCATTAGTCGTGATTCTGGTAACTTTCCTTCTCGAGACGGTGAAAGAAAACCAGATGTTGTCATAACTACACTAGAAATCTCTCTAAGTCGTCGATGCTTAACATCATTGTCTTTTGGTCTAAAAATTAAATATATAATTTTAGATTCTGTAAATGTATATTATTTTTAAATACAATGTTTAATGATTTATTTACTTATCATTTATGGAAGTCTGCATTTCCTGAATACTTAATGGATCATTAAAAATGCCTAATGAGGAGCTTGAATGAGATGCTTGATTTAAATTTCTATCATTTTGAACGGTTTTTTCATCTATAAAATTTAGTAGTTAAATTATCTTTAACTTTTATATATCTTAATATTTTTTAATTATTTCTACAAACATCTGTTATTTATTTCTTCTTATTTAAAAGTGTATATAAATCTTACCAGATTGTTCAGGGAACATGGTTGGAAGATGTTCATGAACATAAACAGGTCTGGTAACAATTTCTCGACTTCCAGGTTTCATGATATTTAAATTAGATTTTGTTGGAATAGGAAACTTTGGTACTTGATGTGGAAACTCTATAGATCCAACTTGTTTTAAATATCTTATTAAATCTGGTATGGCAACATCTTTATCTCGAAATGCCATTTTTACATCATCAATATCTGGTTCAATTGTATCAGCTAAAAAATAATTTAATAGACCACACTTAATTAAAAAAACATTAAAGACAATATATCAAGAATGTAATATGGAAGATTACATATTGTGAAATATAATAAATTAATCATAAATCATAAATTTAAAATAATTACTCATTTTACCTAAATGAAGTATAATATATTTATGATTATTTAAATTTATTATCAGTACTTGTATACTTTTGATGGCCCCAATAAAGAGTACCATATCGCACTTTTTTCATTTTTGTATTAATAGCGTCACTTTTATATAGGAGTTTTAAATGAAATCGAAAAAATAAGTCTCAAGTTTACCAAATATTAATTACTTTATTTTTTTTATAGTTTATTACAATTAATGAATACTATTATTTTAACTATAATATTTAATATGGATAATAACGCCAAACAATAAATGATAATAATTTCAGTGTATAGTTTGTATTATTTATCCACTACTTATATCCCATCTGCCATTCAACAATTAAGTTTTAGCACTAGAAACCTATCTCATTAGATACCTTGGGTGATAGCATCAGTAGTATAAGTATTCTCAATATTCAGTGCCAACTTTAAACATCCAAGGCCTCGTTAAAACTTTGTATAGACTTCATTAAAATATTAGGCCGCAACTCAGATATAATACTTGGCCGACAGCAATTATTTAAATAATTAATATAATACAGGCATATTTTACCTGTTAAGTGTTCAATGTTGAATTTATTTTTTTGGAATTTTTATACTCTCTTGAGAAATTACATAGAATGAATGAAAGTGATTTAAAGAAATGTTGTTCAAATTTAAATCTTTTTTAAAGGAGATATGAAAAACTTTTTTCAGAACTAAAAATTCTTAAACTTAAAATGCTTTAAATAATTAAGATCTCTATTAAAATATTACGATTTATTAAAAATCTTCAGAATCCATTTTCCAATAGTACTACCTCTAGTATATAGAACATTATGAACTATTTTTATAACTAGCCAATGCAGACTAAATCATACTTAAGAAAATTAGACTATGACTTAAGTAAAACTTCTCTGGCAATTCTATCAAAAAAAAAAGCTTCAAATTTGGTCTATAATTATACTTATTACTAACCATGTATTAAATTATATATTGTTAAATGTATTGTATATCGTTTAATACCTAGGTATATCAAAATGTTAAAGTTATATTTCAGTTTTTATATTTAGAAGAATAATATTGAATCTGTTTAAAAAATGTCCGAGGACTCGTTCCACCCTCGGTCAATATTGGATAAAATTAAAAAGAAAATCCAAAACTAAATAAGAAAAATACTATATGTTTTTATAATACTATTATAAAAATATAACATATACAATAGTTATATAAATTAGTTTACACTTACAAATTTCAGAGAATTTTTTAACCGACTGTGCCAAATCTTTGAAATACTCATACAGGATATCTGTCATCATTTGAAGAGTAGAGTTAGCCATAGAATGCCAACCAATGTTTGAACATATTTGAGCCACCGAAGTGGTTAGTCCTCTCCTAATAAATTCGTCGGTCATTTTGGTGATGGTTGTGATTGAGAGTTGTACACAAGCGAGATCAAAACTATCAAAAAACTGCTGGACAAACAACAGACAACAGCACAATATAGTTACTGCATACTGTATTGATCAGCAACATTTTTAGAACTAAAGGACAAACATTTATACATTACACATTGGTTTAAATACATAAATATATATAATGTATATACGTGTATACATACATGTATACGAACATATTATACTATATTAAATTGTACTGGTGTAGAACACGCACTAAAACGAAACACGTAAGCCGCTGGGGAACGACAACATAAAACCCAATGGTATCGACAAACGTATCGTTACTAAAAAAAAGTAAAAAAAAAAAAATAATAATACGTCGGCACACGGTGAAAAAAATATTTGATTGCAGTTGATTATTGCGAGTGTAGTTGTTGTTTTGTTGGACGGCGAAAATGGCAATATACGTAAATACGATTTGTCGTCGTTCGAGAAGGATCGATTGTGTTATGGTAACCATTTGCCTTGATAGCTGATAAGAAGAGATAAGAACATTGATTGGAGCGCGATCGTGCATGCTACCGGTTCGTCGCCGTTCATAATATTATATTCTGTGGTTGTTCCTTGACAACACCGTAGACCATAGTTTATGGTTTGAACGTTTGAAACTTCCCTGGGTGGTTACCGGCGGGTAAGGATCGGGTGTGCGTGTGCGTTTGTGTTGTGTAAATACATCATAAGACCGTGCCTACCAGACACCAGAGTACTGTCTTTGTCACCGGGTATGCGTCCAAGACTACCGTGCGACGTTTGAAAAACTGTGTTGTCCAACGCGAGACGCACACGACACGCAGTTTGTTGTACACGGCCATCTTGACGGTGAGTCTGGTAATGTAATCGTTTTTTGTTCGTGTATTGCATGATAAAAAAAACATGGTGTATTGCTCTCCCACCAGTGTATCTGATCGCTCGATGCGGTTCCACACATTCCGCCGAATGTTGGTTTGAGTTAAACCATCGTCCGTCAGTCTGCGATCACGTCAATCATCAGTTTTGAGACTACTTTTGATCATCGGTAATTTTCCAACAAAAAAAAACCATCAAGTTGACCAGATCAACCGTATTGCTAATACTATCGAATTCGACGACAAAATATTATCCACGATGTCTTCGGTGAATTGGTTTGAAGACGATTCCAGAAGAGTGCTAAGAGAAATGGGCGATCGGAATTGCGTCCTTTTCATTTACATAGGTATTAGAAACAATATTTATTCTGAGGGATAATGCCCATCAATAAAAACAGCTTATTAAACATTTAGATATGAATTAACCTATTTTCTTCTTTTGGCAATATATTTAAAACCATTTTTATATAACAATGTTAAAATATTAGATACAATTTCTTTAGTTAATGCCAAAATTTAAAGCACTGTTAGCTTTTTTAAGAAAGTTTTCAAAATGTATTTTTAAAATTAAGAAAAATAATATAAATTAGTGTTAATTTTTGATTGTGTTAGATAAAAATAAATAATTTTCAATGCATTTCCAAGAATACATTTTCTAGCATTGGGCCTTCCTACTCTTTAATAACAGAAAATAAACTATTTTAATATAATACAATAAATATTATTGTTTGATATAGTAATTATTATTATTTATTTTAAATTTGTTTTCTTAGGAAAAGAAAATGATGAACTTACAGTAGCCTTGAATGATCCAATGATGGTAGAGTTGTTAAACGACTCACTTCTTTTATGTTTTAAAATGGATCCAGACCACCCGAGATTTATGAATTTCCAACAGATTTGTATCCTTTTATTAGTGTTTTAAAAAGTAATTACTATAAATTTATAAATTCAGTAAATCTTTGTTAAATATTATCATTTATATTAATATATTATGTGCTTAGTATATCTTAATATTATATAATTTTCAAACACGGTTTGCAGTAATTGCAAGTAACAAATGTGAGCATAACAGCAGACTTTGCACACTTAACTTATGCCATGAAAAAACATAAATAATACAAATTGGTCGACCTGCCTACCTTGCCCAACATGGGAGAGGTCAGATGAGCGATTAATACTTATTCTGTTTTGAGCATTCTTTGCTATGCATCTTTAGGCATGTAAAATATGTTGAAAGTAATATATCTAAATCATTATTTTATATGTGTACTACATTATATTGGAAATTAATGATAAAACAATGCTATGTAGGTTAATTTAGGCATTTAAATTAAAGCTAAGTTTGAAACAACATAATATAATATTGTATTATTTTTAATTGTACTAAGATTTTCTTTGATGTATATCTTCATAAATTCAGTCTATGATGTTGCTATTCCATCTGTTTACGTGTTGGAAAAAGGTAACATTAGGCAATTCATTGTAAAAGAACAGGATTTTATTGGCTCTGATGACGCCCAATTAAACATAAAACTTAAGATATTGAATTCTATTGATGGTGCTGTAAAATGTTTAACAGGTATGTTCTATAATTTATTTTATTTTTTGCTTGTCATAAATTCATGATTATAATTTATATATGTTATCATTAAATTTCAGGCGAGTTTGATAATAAGAAACTGAAACATATGGATCGCTATTTGGCTCTAATTAATAAAACGGTATTTAACTGTTACCATAACCTTAAATTATTTAAGTATAAACTTTAAGTGTAATTATATTGACAATTAAAGTTTATAATCTTAAACTAATTGCTTGCAATTAATATTCTAAAATTAATTACATTTATTATATTATTTGTTTTACCAACAATTTTAAAATTCATGATTAATTAAATGCCATTATCTTCTGAATGCACTATTTACTAATAATTAGTGGTGAATAAAACTAAATTAAGATCATATTTCATACTAGGAAATTTTAAGCACTAGTACATTACAGTAGCCAACTTAAAAATTGTGATGATAATGTTTTTTTATTTTTATTTAAGATAAAGATTCTGAGTAACGCAAAATCAACCAAACGTCTTCACAAGTATGAAAAAGAAACTAAAAGGTACACAATATTTATTATTTTGTAGTTACATTTTTCAAAAATCCTAAGGTTTATTATCATTCTATCACAAGGTTCTCCAACCTTTTTTTTCATGGTGGGCCAAATGTCAGATTGCTTTGAATCATGGGATAAAATTGCTTAGAAATGCATATATAGAAAATTTAATCAAAGAGGGATAAGAATTATTTTTAAGAAACAGATGTAATTTATTTTTATAACTTAATAAATTCTATTTTACAAAATAAGTTATCAATTTGAAAATTATTATATTACCAAAACATCAGTTAGCTCGGTGGGCCAATTAGAAAAGCTTGAAGGCTCGTAGGTTTGAAACCCCTGCTCTATCAGGTCCATTTGTAAGAGTATTTCTGTGTTTTTAGAAACGCGTATTTTATTAAATGTTGTACTTTACTAGCAACTATAACAGCAAGTTCAAAAACTATTTTTTAATATATGTCTATTAATTTTTCTATTGACTAACTTGATTTGAAGTTCCATACTTTCTTACCTTGGTGTCTAAATTTCACTACTTTTATGGTTTGAAATGTTTGAATCCATTTATTCTTTTGTAGTTTTGGTAAAAAGTTGGGAATTACATCCTTAACTTTTAAAAAATATTATATATTATTTATAATATTTTGTAAAATTATTCACATTCTAAATCTTTATATGGGATAGCCATGTTTATATTTTTAGTTTTTAGAATATTTATTGGTTATATTCATCCCATGCAAAATGCCTGTTTTATTCATCTATGATTTGTTATCATTATGCAGAGTTCACTTTCAGAAAATATCTTCTATAATTTTAGTATACATTTTTTAATTAATAGAAGTCATCCATTATATACATTTTAGTAACATAAATTTATTTTTATTATTTATAACCTTATTCTGCATGCTACATTCAAACAGTATTTTGAATAATTCAAGAATTCAAATATGTTTATGAATTATTATAAGTTATCTACTATTTACAACATTTTTACCATAGACATAAAAAACAGTTTATATAAAATGTCAAGTTATTTTCATAAATTTAAATTTATGTCTTGAAATATTTAATATATATTAATGAAGTAAAAAAGTGAAAATACTGATTTGTAGCTAGAAAGTTCTGCTAAATAGTTATCTCCAACAATTAATATTTCCTAGATAATATCATTGATTATAATAGTATTTATAACTATTCCATATTTATAAACTTAAATTCAAACTTCAGATAAATTTGACGCTATATTAATACCTATGAGGCTATGACTATTTTTATTTAATGATATGATATATATAATTAATAATTATAGTATTTACTTTGAGTTACAGACAAATTGCTTTACCTACTTTTTTAAATTAAATCAAATTTTAAATATAAAGTATCTAATAAGGATTAAATAACTATTTTGAATTTGAATACTTGCCCATCATGTGATATTTGGACTCTTCACATGTGATATATTTGTAAATCTATTTTGTAAAATATTTAATATTATTGCACAAATTTCAAATCTTAAAACAATTTTCACATTGAAGTATGGATAACATTATACTTTATGTAGAAATTAGTGTAATAATCCACATTGTACAATAACTATATTATGTTAAAATCACACTTAATATCATGCACCATTGTAAATCAAACGAATTTCAATTAAAATTCCATAGTTAAATAATAATATATATTATAAATATATTGTAACAAAGCCATGATAATTTATAATTATATAACCTAACTGACAATTTACTACTTAATATTAATTAGGTATTAATATTTTCTATATTACATCTCTCCATGCATATAAGATAAATATTGTAATTCATTTGGCATATTCAATGTTAATTTACAGAAATTTTCAATTTTTTTCAGTGTGAAAAATATTACAAAACTAAAAATCAAAATTCCTTGTGAAATGATTGTTAAAATTCAAGAATTTCCAACAGGTTCTACTCTTAATGATGTTAAAGATTTTGTATTGAATTACTTCCGTCTTCCTAAAGGGTAATATATTTTCATTTAACTTTATATATAGTATTTTTATTCATAATTATATAAATTAGGTGTATCATTTTTTCAGAACCATGAAACTTATTGCTCACAGAGAGTTTGTAGAGGAAGATTTCTGTAAATCGTTAGAGGCATTAAATTTAAGTCCATCATCAACTATTTATGTGCATTTAGTAAATATAAATTAATTATTCTAGGCATTTTAAATTGTCTTGTATTATAATATTGTAATATTAATATAGGTGCCATCAGATAATTGGGTGCCTGCTAGACTCAATTTAAAATCTTGGATTTTTAGCATATTTACTTTCACTGTTTTAAATCCATATAATTTTTTCCGATATCATGCGATGAATTTCATTGGACGGCCACAAGCACAAACATCAAGAATGTCTAATTCCCAGAATGTGGTACATACAAAAAAGTATGTACAAATAGTCAAATGGATTAAGAATAAGGTTTAACCAAATGTGTATATACACACATATTCCCATTTAATTTTTCTATGTTTAAATGTTTAGTTAAATTCAATGATCTTAGATACATCTTGGTTCATAAATCTCAAGTCTTTTTGAGCTTTCTAATATTGAGTATAAATATAACGTTTATAATGCCTATATTCAGTAATTAAAATGTATAATAGTGTAAAACACCCTCTCATACTGAGTAAATATCTATGTTTGTAAAATTATTTTGTTTTATTTTCCAGAAAGTCAAAATCTTATAAACCGGGTTCCAATATCCATCGGTTGAGAACTAATGACTCTGATAATGATGAAAATAATACATACAATGGGAATTCAACACAACAGTTGTAATAGTTAATATAAACTGTATAATCATTTTAGTTATACTTTTATTCCTTTCTTTTCAGTTTCATAATTATTATAATTTTTAAATTTTTTAAACATCAATACATTTAAAATATTTTTTTATTAATTTTATTCAAGTAACTATTATTTTATAAGCAAATGTTAAATAACATTTTGGCATTAATGACGAAAATAAAATATGTATTAGTTTTGACTATAGTTGTTATCTGTGACACGCCTATAACGATACATCAATCAATAATTATCATGCTGTATATTGTTACTACCCACATTTCCTCCAGACTTGACAACACTATTAATAATATAAAATCGATGATATCAGATTTATTACCAGAAGTTATTATCTACATAGTAATCAATTGTCTGTTAAACATCTAAGGTTACTGTTTTAATGTATTTTATGAGTTCCACAAAATCAACATGCAGTTTTAACATTGTATAACAAATCGAGATAATAATATGTGCGGTTCATTTATGGATAGTGTCTACCAAGATTTTAAAAAGTAACCTGAATTACCTTGCAAAGACTATTATAATTGAAAATATTTCACACATTGCTAGACATTATTCTGAATCAATTTGTACGGCAGTTGAAAGCAAACAACTTTTTTTCAGATTTCAATGAATCAGTAAATTGAATACCTATTGCACAACTCTTACAAGTCTTATGCATATGAATGCAAAAGTGATTTATGACAAATTGACATTGTATTCTGTATATATAGGTAACATTTATAAAATAATAGTTCGATTTTTATTTATTTTGTAAAAATATAAAATACAAAGTAAATATAAATGATTGTTTAAGTATAATACATGTATAAGTACATAAGTAAATAAGTACTTAGCAATACATTTTTATGGAAAAATGTTTAACATGAAGTAATTTATACTATTGGTATACCAAAATGATACACCTACACATGTTTTTCAGTATCACAAATTTCTATAAAATCAATGATTAAAAATTTATCAAATCATAACTCAAAATATAATAAAGGCGTATAATTATAGCAGTCATAAACATGGAAAAACTCAAATAAGAAAAATTAATTTTGATGTCTTAAGATTAAGTTAAATCTATTGGTTTCAATTGGCGTTCCCCATCGGCCAAAAAAACAAGCATGGCACGATATAAAAGATAACAGCCTAGCTTGCAACGATCACTATTTCTCCACCGTGCAGGATTCTCATAATATGTACCACGCTTTTCATTTGTAAGCATATCCAATCCAATTGCATCAATCATGGCTGCTTCTCGAATATGTGCTTCTTTCATTACCAAATGATGGAATGCTTGTACACAAACCACTCCCAAATTGTCCTTCCATATACTCAAGATATATTCTATCTACAATTATAAAATAAGATTTAGAATTATATTTGTCAAAAAAAATATATTTTATACTGCATACTTTACGGCTTTTTTCTTTTTTATTATTTTCGATCCAAAAATTAAATGCTTCGTTCATATGATCGTTTGGCCTAGATCTACTCCCTTTGCCGATATAAAATATTGAACTAACAAATATTTGCCATGTCTCAATTGGATTTTTAAACTTGTCAGCTCGGGCAGGTAAATTTTTTGAAATTCGTGGATCTAATAATAAATATGTAAACGATGGACCACTCTTGTTGAAAACTATGTCCTCTTCCAGAAAACTCCAACTTTTAATCGTTCTCTTCCATGAATCATCAGCAGTTAATACCTTAGTAAGTTGACTACTATATGAACATCCTATAAAAACCAAAATCATAACTTAAGATTATTTTCACTATTATTTTTCAACTATACCATCATTAAACCTACCAGTTGAAGTTTGAATAAGCTTATTGTCGTTCTTCAAATCAGCTTGATTCTTAACAATTCGATTCAGTTTTCGGACATAAAGATGTTTAGTACTCGGAACGATAGGTCCTGGAGGTACACCATACTTTCTTAGACTTTGACGTACATAATCTGTATCGTAATCTTCTGTAACTTCAGTTAAATTATCACTGCTCTTATCTAAATAAATAAAAATAATAATAATAAATAAACTTGTACCTAGAAAGATATCAAAAAATGTAATCAAACCAAGTGAATATGATATTTATTTTAATTACCTAATTTGTCAATACAATGGTCTGAAATTTTTAAATTGTCTGTTCCCAAAGTTATTTTAGAAATAGACCTGTTAAACAAACAATACCATCAAACAATATTTAATAATTTGTTTTAAATATTGAATTAAATATTTACCTCATTGAATCACATGACTTATATGTAATGTCTTCTAATTTATTATCAGTTACATTATTACTACAATTTGTATTGGTTTTGTGCCTTTCCGAGTTTGTATCAGGGCATGTTAAAAATTCATCACTACTGTGGTGGTTTGATAAATCAGAAATATCTGTCATCCATTCACTGATATTGAGAGCTGATATATTTTTTGACTGATTTTGATTATTTTTAGTAGTTAATTCAACATCACTAAGTTCAAATAATGATTCAGAATCCGTAAGCAAATTGTTTGATGGAAAGCTAATATTTTCTATACTTTCAAACTCATTATTTACACATTTTGCTGAATTCAAGGATTCATCAACATGAATACTTGATGGAATTTCATCAAGCCCAGAGTACTCATAGTCTGATGAAATATTTTTGTTTAAAAAATCATCAAATGAGTTATCAGTTGAAGATATTGAAGATGATAAGGATTCACTAGAACGATTATTTTCTTCATCCACTAAATCGCTATTCTTTGAATCGGATGTACTATCTAAGCTTTCACCACTATTAAAGTATCCACTGCTTGTATGTAATTTATCAGATTTATTAAATGTTGATTCATTGCCAATAGATTTATCATTATTTTGCTCTTTTATAAAAGTATCATCTTTTTCTATAGGTACTGATTGTATTGGTTCACAAATTTTGTTACTTGAATTACCTAGATAAATTTTTCTTTCATTAAGAGAAATTTATATTAATAATAAACTTTTTGAGAAAAAGTATAAATATAGTACACAATAAATCCATTACATTGATTAAATATGTATGGATAGTGTGTATAAAAAAATAATGAGTTAAAATTGACGTTATATTTCAATTCTTGTAAATTTAATAGAATCATATTAATTGGTTTGAAAAAAATATTTATCTTTAAAAACATAAATAAGACATTTAGCGAGCAAAACGGAATAAGTGGTCAAATTACTTTTAACATATTTTTACATAATGTATTATTAAACACGGACTGTATTCTGAAAAGCAGTTGGACACTATTTACATAGTTGAAATAATCCTCATATGAATATTATTTTGTCACTAAGTTAACATGTTGGCTGAATGAAATAATTAAAGTAAAAACTTAAAATAACATAGTATTTAAATCAAGTACGATTATTTATGATAAATAAATAAATAGATATATATAAATAAATAAATATTCATATCAGAATAAATCCTGGTTAAACATCAAATTATACTATAACTGTTGTATAAAATATACCAGTAAATATTTTATTAGAAAATCATACTTTGAGATAAATTTTTCTAGGTATAAAAAGAATAATTCTTCTGGAAAAATAAATAAGTTAAATTGAATTATGTTTTAAAAGAATAAGTTAATAATAAAGTAATACCATGTCAATAAAAATATTTTTATAAATTGTTGTTGATACCATTGTCTATTAGAAAAGGATTTTAAAATAATTTATTTAAATAAATATATTTTATTCATAAGAATACATTATTATAAATATGAAAATTAAACTTTTTTTGCAGGCCACTTAAAATCAATCGCAAGCTGATGCCTGACTAAGATGGTTAATAATTATTTCTTAAAAATAGTGTTTCTAATTTATTCCTTTATACATATGCACTGTCCATATCTTAAAATTAATAAATAATTACTAAATATTAGTACCATAAATTATATTTTAAATATTCTGTACATACTTGGGTTATATAATTGCTTTATATAAGATTGAAGAGTTGCAAGTGATTCCCAAGATTTAAATTTTACAGCATAATTGAACACATTAAGGTTGTCGTCATCTTTTATATAGAGATTAGGAACAATGTAAGGACCTTTAAGTAAGATTTCAACAACTGACGAACGATTCCATGCAACAGCAATATGTAGAACAGTACGGTTTCCATCACAGAGTACATTTGGATCACCGCCATTATGTAAAAATAATGAAGTTACAACTTTTCCAAATGCTAAATTTTCATGTCCTGCAGCCAAGTGAAAAGCTGTCATCCCTTCACCCGGTATTAGAACATTAGGGTTTGCTTTATTTTGCGATAATAAAGTGTTAACTTGCCTAAAAAGAAAATTATATTTTTATAATAATAATAATGAATGTTTATTTAGAAGTTGTTGAAAGTAAACAATACACTCTGTATTATGTAGATTAAAAGTAATATAGTTATACTGTAGATTTGCAATATAGTTATATATGTCATTGTAAGGAAAGCGAAATGCTGACCAGTGCACATTGCAATCTCGGGTGTGGCGGTTTATATTATACAAATATAGTGAGTTTTGTTTTAAGGGCAGTCAAGATAGGCAACCGGTTGCTTCTGTACGTTTATTAGTGTGTTATATTATTTGTCATATTATTAAATTTGTTTATTAATTTAACTTACACGTGTTTGGTTTACTTAACATTATATTCCTTTCAACAGAAGTATTAGTAGATAATATGTACACAATTAATATTTATTATTACACTGTAACGTCTATCACTAAGGATGTTTCCTTGTATTGATAGACATAAGTCTCTAGAAGAATATAAATAAAAAATGATTAAATAAATGAAATTAATTAATCAAAATAAATGAATAAATAATAATAACATTATTGTGATAGTAAAATTAATATTCACCTACCAAATTTTCAAGTGATTTATATCCTATGCTATGTTTTTGATAATAACCTTAGAATTTTAATTACCTGTCACTTTGATAGTGGTTATAAATATAAGCTTTCGATTAAAAATACCTCAGATAAATAAGATTTATAAATTATAATACATAAATTAAATAAACTATTTTTTTTATGGTTCTAGTATCCCACCCACATCGAGATGTACAACTTTTTATAAGTTCGATTATTTAAAAATATATGGTCTCATATTACTTATCAAAAAATTTTATAATACAATAATACAAATAATTATCAAATATTAAATATATATTAAACAAAATTTGTTAGTAAGTTATGTTATAATAATAATTTTATTGTCAATATTTTGTACTCAATGACTGAAAAAAAAAAACAATTTCTTTTATTTTGTGATTTGATTGAAGTATTTATCACAAAATTAGTAAAATAATTTTAACATTAGATAAAAAATTATTAACAATTAATGTTTTTTTTATTACTACTAGTCTGACCAATTGTGTTTATGGTTACATATCATAAAGTTCAAATAAAATATAATACTTTAAAAACAAAGAAAGTAATTTTAAGACAAACTAATAATCATTTTTTTGATTAATTATAATGTAATTTACCTTATATAATCCACTAAATTTGATGAGTGTTAGCAATCATTACAAACCTAAAACGTAATAACTCATAATGGTTGAAAAATGTCAGTGAATTTTACTTATCTACATTTAATGCTAAAATTTACCAAAACTAATTTTTCATGTTGCACTTATCATGTAATAAAATAAATTAATAATATCATCTAAATTAACCTAACAATTATAATATACAATATGTATTGTGTTCACTGTTAATGCTCTCTTGAAAAACTGATGAACATGTAGATATTATGTGCTATTATTATTACATTTACTTGACAGAATGTAAGATTTTTTTATTTTATTTTTTTGAATGCCCTAAGACTTTATTATTTAAATATCTTAAAAATATGTTTAACATTTGTATATATTTACATAGGTATAAATAAGACGATCGATTCGAATAATGAATCACAAAAGTTGGTTTAGTTTTTCAGTATTACTTACTGAACATTACAATCTTCAACTGCGTCGTACAATGCCCGTGCCAAATACATCATTCTTGAATCCTCGTTTATTTTGGCCCTCGCCATATTATAATCGCTGTCGATCAAACAGCGATATCGTAAATATTTGCGACACTGTGTCCCGTTCTAGTACGAACTACGAATGCGGTACTTGTGGAATGTCATGTCATTATTGCACCCTATGGACGATGAAAGCGATATAGCATTAGAGAATGAGTGTTGGAGGTAGACGATGGCCAGTGTACGTTATATGTAAACAGATAAAATCATGAATAATGAGTACAAACGGCACCACACATAAGTTGTACACGACTTCACGCATAACTTGTTGGCGAGACTTCACCATCCATTACTATCAGCTAAACGATTATTATTTATTATTACAATGTGCGCCCGACGATGATATTGCGTTTTACAAAATTATTACCTGATAAGATGATAACGCGATCGGGATGATGTATTGATGTAATGATTTTAAACAATTCATATTTTTCATGGTTATGGAGGTAAAAATGACCTTGTGACTTGTCCGATTATTAATTAATATAACCGGCGCCGGTGTCCGGTACAATTGATTCTGTGTCCTGGTGCAAATATATAAATGCCAGGCATTTAATTTCAATTTTTAATTATTACTTCTTAATATTATCCTACTACAATTATACTCATAAGATCATTGATTCTTGTTCAATCTCATCCCAACTTATTTTGTAGTGGGTAAAATTAACTCTACGACTCTACGTATAGTAATTAGTAAGTAGTGGCAGTGCTTCAGGGGAGACTTTGAAACGGCGTCCCCTCAATAACATTGGAAAAAAAAATTTGTTTTCAATAATTTTCAAATATTTGTGTAATTTATATGTGCAAATAATATTATACTGTTATCAACTATTTTTACCATTAATATGTGTGTGTGTCCATAGTGGGTTATGATTCAATGAAAATATGTTCTGAACTATTTTTGGATTTAGCAATAAGGTAGGACAACGCCGTCGTAAAATGAATGAGACGGTCGAATGACAGTGACAGTCTCAATTCTACTAGAATACTAGATAGGAGATAAATAAAAGTTCGGAGGGGGGAATCGCATTGATAATGGTTACTGTACGGAGTCCGGTTATTCGTTGCGTATATTTGTGTTTTGTGTAGTACGTTATCTTGTACATTAGATCTTGTAAGGGTTTTGATCCTATATTGAAATAATAGAATCAAAACATTGTACATTAGATGAATTATTATTAGACAATGATTTTCATTCATTTACATAAAAATTAAGTCTCCCCATAAATGTTATTCACGCACCATTACTGATAGTTACACTTCTATTCTATTAATGTTTTGTAAAAGTTGTTATCTTTAAATACTTATAAACATAGGTACTATATTATAGTGTAGGTACATCTCAAGGTGGTTAAGTTTCTATATTATTATTCATTTGTTACATGGGACACCAATTGATAACAGCGCGCTCTAGTAGTGAAAAAGACTGAAGTGATTTATAGGGCTTTTTTGAACTGGTCCGCCTTATAATATAAGGGTAGTGGCGGCTCGTTGATAGGAGCGATGGGGCGATCGCCCCTTCTAAAATTATAATTTATTACTAATTTATAAGTTTAATATCAAATTTCAAATTTATATTGTAGTATAATACATAAATTATAATATTGTCAAAAATAAAAATTGTTTCTTAACTAAACGACAAATTTCGATTCGATAAGCTAACGGATATTCTCTTATCGAATATTATCGATTAAAGCGATTCTGTACTACAGTTATTCGTTAACTTAACAACTATTTTCGTTAAAACTATCGATAGTGAAAATAAAATATCGTTAACCTAATCAAGACCCCTCAAAAATACTTACCGAGGATAGATAAGAGGAAAACCGTCATATTTCATGTTATCGTTGATTTAACATCTAACATTTTCATTTGATTAACATTGGTTCATATTTTTATTTTATTTTATGCTCAATTGTTTATTGTATGTACTTATTATTCATACTATTTACATGTACTATGCCGTTCAATTAAATATCTATATACTTGCTAAATAAATAGGTAATTTAAAAACACTTGAAGTCACTTATATGCTGTATAGTATATTTGAATTTTTATCTTAGATACCTAGCTATATTGTTTATGTCATCTACCAATGTTTTCAAACAATATGCTAAGCTAAGTTTAGAGCTCAATTTTACCAACATTTGATAGCTCAATAAATCACTTCAAATTTACCAAGCTTCAATGATAGATATATTTCATCATCACTAAAGAACTTTAGACACCTCAAGCTTATAACAGATTTTTGATTTTATTATCAAAAAATAGTATTGGAGAGATAAAAAAAAACAAAACGTTAAAAAAAGTTTAACTACATTAAATTACTTGAACTTCTAGAGATAACCCTGAAAAATGTTGACCTTGCAATAAAAGCCTAATAATATTATTTATAACATCGAATGCTAGTTCGGGACTTATTCGGAACATGAATACAAATTCTTCGAGAGGGAGATCAAAAAGATTTTGTTCATCTCTCAAAACCCTTCTTTCAATACTTCTCTCTTGTACTCGAACTTTTTCTTCTAAAATCATAAGCTCCCACCTTATAAATTCAAGAGCCATATCTTTTTTGTCTTTTGAGGTTAAAATCGTACTTAGGAATAATAACTTCGCAAGTCAAAATTGAAATTTAGACAATTAAATAAGCGATAATAAAACGATTGGATCTGCGTCGGGACAGTTTCTAATATTCCATGTCCTTATCACGCATGCGCGAAAAATATTCGTTATCAACAACTCTTATCAGTTTATATATCAATTCTAAGGCGCCAAAAATAATATTTAAACCACGAATTAAGATATACTTACTTACTTATGAATTAACTATTAAGGTATATCTTATCGTGATTTAAACGTAAATTTTTTTAAAAATAAATATTTTAAAACCTATACTTTTGCCATACAAACGATGAAAATAACTAGTTTCTTCAAAAAGCTAATCCTTATGACTTTTATTACAATGATTAAAAAATATATATATTTAGAATTATTTACAATATACCATTGTATATATTCAGAGACAATTTGCCAACATTCTATTAGATTAAGTTGAATGAAAATGGCAAATAAAAGTTATTGTTATTATCTGATTTATGGTTTGAAAATTGGACCAAACTTATACAATGTATAAACCTATTCAATATACAAATTTAATAAAAGTTCATAATACTGATAAGTTTACTATTGTAACAAATAAAATTGCTTAATGTATATTTCATTTATTAGACATTATTAATTATTATATATTCAATTTGAATAATCATACTTAAAATATATTTTTATTTTTATTTACATTATTTGTTCAGATTCCTTTTTTTTTTAAATAATTTATATGTTATTAAGAGTTTAATAAATGGAAAAGACAGATAGAAGACAAAAATTGCAGTCAATATGTTAGGACATCAAAAAAACAGCATGAAAATAAAGAATACATTTATTTTGATTGTCATTGATCATATAATTCCCGTCCTCCTAGCAAGGTGAAAGTTTTATTTTATTTTTTAAAAAAAATATGACTTTATTTTGAAAATATTACAATTTATACAGGGATGTACAATAAGTAATAATTATAGTGAAAAAAAAAAAAAAACTATGAACTAATGATAACATGGTAGGAAATCTATCATTAGAGACACCTGTGGCTTTACATTAACATTTACAATTTATTACGATAACATTTAATTTAAACAATTTATAAAATTTTGGATTGTTGGATTGAAGTTTTGCGTGGAAGCGTTTGTAGTATATGGTAGCAGATTCGTTGACAGAGCAGATTCTTAGGTCAGAGTTTATTGCATTGTTGGAGATATATATACCAAGGTGCTCCAGTTATTATACGACAGCAGATATTCAGGAAGGCTTGGATACTTCTCTTATTTGATTTTTTAGTAGAATCACAGATTACTACCCCGTACACCCAGAGTGGTTGCAGAAGAGTTGTATAAAGTAGAGTTTGAGAGGTAATGTTAGATTTGAGCGTAGGAGTGGCCTTAGTAGATGAAGTCTTGAGTTAAGCTTTTTGCGTTTGTCTTTTAGATGAAAGTTTTATATAAATTTAATCTATTAATACATAGATATAAGATATAAATGATTAATCATTGTTTTTAAAGGGGAAAAAAAATTCCAAGGCTAGTATAAAAATTGGAAATGTTTGTTTATTGATATTTAATTTGTATTCATTATTATTTTTAATATAAATATTTGACTAAAAAAAACACTGGAGCAGCCATCATCTAGTAT
The DNA here is from genome assembly GCA_025469195.1 of Chaitophorus viminalis. Classification (NCBI taxonomy): domain Eukaryota; kingdom Metazoa; phylum Arthropoda; class Insecta; order Hemiptera; family Aphididae; genus Chaitophorus; species Chaitophorus viminalis. Next base: position 33,250 of record JAIPRK010001010.1, read on the forward strand.
CGTAATGATTGACTTTTAAAGTGTGAATATATTTTTTGAAAATAAAACAGTAAAAAACCATGACAAAAAAGATATTTTTTGTCAATTTGTCATGTATAAAACTAATTTAGTATTGACATATAAACTGATAATTTAATAATTTATGGGATAAGCATTGTACATATTCAAATCTACTTATTGTATTCGATTAAAACAATTGCATTTGATGGCTGATTTCCTTCTCTTTTTCTTTTATACAATTTCTTGAATTAATTATATGAACACTTCTAATTTTTATATACGTTTCGCATTGTATATTCAACAAAATATTTATAAATTGGTAAATGTTTGGATGAGCTGAATAAAACATTGCATTAATTTTTGAATTAAATGATTCACTACTATTGGTGGTCCTCATCAATGAATAAGTAAATGATGCCTACATTTCTAGAAGATATTTTGAGCTTTTAGATATGTAATTTTCTAATATATAGTCAGTAAAACGTTCCACTCGATAGTCTTGAGGTAAAATAGTAATTAAGTCATCGGTGAAGCAATAATTGACATCTGGCGGGTTTAAAAACGCGTGAAAGCCCAAAAAATGTTTTTAAATATTTACCAATTTCAAAGTTTTTATTTTAATATTCATTAACTAGACCCAATGATTCGATTTGTCTAAACCATGCTTGTCGTTTTGATGGCCAAACTTTATTTAAGGTAACATGAATTGCCATTTTAAAATCAGCAAACATAGTTTTAGGATTAAAACATAAATTAAGTTTTTGACATTCTAAAATTATTCATTGAAAAGAAGCCTCATACATGGTTGAAGCTTTGTCCAAAAGTAAACAAAATACCAAAGGTATGTAGTTATTATTTTTCATTCCGTAGATAGTAAACAGTTGAGTAAACTGTATTGGGCAGCTTTTAAAAGTCCCGTCAATATATATTGTATCACACATAATTAAAATTTTTAAATTGATGTCGCATGAAAATATTATTATATTTTTAGTTTCGTCATTAATAAGTATACTTAAATGATTCGTCTTTATTTGTCTTTGGATTAAAATCAATAAGAGCTGCATGCAATTCTGTTAAGGTTTTTGGTATTTTATCCATTATCGATGTTCTAGCATGATGTATATTTTTCCGAATTAATTGTAAGCCATAGGTATTTAATGTATCTGTGTTATTCTCTTTGAGATTTCTATGAATAATTTTTGAAGTATTCTTAACGGGATCATCTAATGCTTTGCGTTTTAGTCTATTGCTAATTTTCTGTCTATTTATTAAAGCTTCACTCTACTTTTCATGGTTATGATATATATATATATATATATATATATATATATATATATAGATTTCTCAACTATAATATAAAATTAATTTAATTTAAAAAATGACTTACAGTTATTTTTGCAACAAGTCTTGCAGCGTTGGCAATTTTTCAATAAATGATTATGAAAACGAAATTTGTATCTGATAATTAAAAATATAGTTTTATTTCTCTCATTTAGTATAACTTCATCCATGATGCTTGGTGTACCTCGTAAACTAGAGTGTTTAATATAATGAAAAAAATATCTGGCCTAAATAATATGTATTTGTTATATAATGTTATTTGACGAAAGCGATGATAAAAATGATATCGATAGATGGTGATTATTATTATACATATTATTATATATATATGATAGAAATAAAATCTAAAATTCCTGGCATTTTTAACTCTGGAAGGTTATTTTATATTTTACTCAAAATAATCCTCGAACTCAATTCGTATACAATTAGTTTCCTAACCCCGGACTCAATTAGTATATGTCTCGTTTGTACCCGGGACTCAATAAGCATATTATTTTTTTCCCGTTCAGGTATAGGGACTCAATAATAGTATACAGTGTTTCAAAGTACATAAGCCGCCACTATGTAAGGGTCTCACTTGGGATCTTTATTATTTTTGATATTTATAAATAATTTACCATTAGTTCTCGAACCTTCTTTTAAAATTCTCCTTTTTGCTGATGATGCGAAAATATTTTGTAAAATCAAATCGGTCGATGATCAACATAGTTTACAAACCAATTTAAATAAACATTATCTTTGGAGTAGAAAAAAATCATCTTCTTCTTAATATAAATAAATGTCAAGTAATATCCTTCGCCCGTAAAATTAATTCCTTTAATTTTCAACATAAAATTAATGATTTTCCACTTTCAAATGTAAACTCCAATAAAGATTTGGGAATATATTTCGAAAAAAATCTTAGCATTAAAATTAATCATAAAGTAATGTTCAATAAATCATATAATATGCTTGGCTTTATTAACAGAAATACGAATGATTTTAAAAATATTGCCTACCTAAAAACTCTTTATTACTCATTAGTTAGATCGGTTCTTGAATTTGGTTCACTTATCTGATCAAGTGACTATTCAACATACAATACTGAATTAGTTAATATCCAATTTAAGTTTTTAAAAAGAATAGCTCATGTCATCAGTGGCGCAGTTATGATTAGGTTCGGAGGGGGAGATATTTAATTAATTGGATAAACATAAAGGAGGTTTAGTAAGTTTCCACACGAAACATAGAAGGTAAACAGGTACATAATATGTAAGTTCCTCCACGAAAAAAATTATACCGGAACGTAAGTTCTCACACGAAAACATATTCTATGTCTATAAATAGAAATTTGTAGAAAAAAAAATTGGTTGATCTATGGTATTGCGTTTCGCGTATGATTGTATGAATGTATGATAATATGATGGGCGAAAGATATAATTTGAGAGCCAAGATAAAGACATGGTGGATTATATCCATAATTATAATATATTATATTTTTTATGTCAAAGCATTAAACATTAAAAAAAAGGCTCTGGGGGATCTATCCCCATCATCCCTCCCCCCCATAACTACGCCACTGCATGTCATAGGTTTTACTTTATCACATTGCTCGGTTGACACTTTCAAGATTCTATAGGGGTTCATCATCTTGAAGTAAGACGAAATTTAGTGAACATAATGTTCATTTTTGACATTCTAAACGGTTTTGTTAATTGTCCTAAGATCTTAACCTTAATAAATTTCCGTGTTCCTCGTAAAAATACACGTAACTTAGATTTGTTTAAAATCCCATTCTACAAAACAAACATTGGTACTAAACTACTAACTCATTCCTCCCTAAAGCCCTTTTTTAGCCAATATTATTTCTACCACAGTTGATTTTTTAATATGTCTCGTTATACTTTCAAAGCTAATATTATATATAGTATATAGTATATTATGTTAATTATACTTAATAATTATGATTTAAATAGATGAATCATCTCTAATCTTGAATCGATTTTTATACTGTATTAATATTTTTACTTACTGTTCATTTACCTATTACTTTTATTGTTGTTTTAATTAGTATTAATATTTTGGAAAACTATCCTAATTATTTTTACTTTGTTCTATTCTGTTTTATGTTTTTATGAAATTGCTCTTTATAGTATGTTGTATTATTGTATATTTTTATCTTTTCTGTCAAAGGACTTATCATTCGTTGAATATATATAATAAATAAATAAATAAATAAATATCCACCTTGGTATATCTATTATAGACAGAAAGAATTATATTTTATATTCGCCGATTAACCTAACAATTTAAACAAAAACTTATTATGTTAATCTCTACAATCAACTGAATTTAGAAATGAGGTATTTAATTGTTTTTTTTATCTTGAACTTATTATTAGGCCAAATTGTTGGTGATATTTAATTTTTTTTTTTTAATCAACCTAAGCCATGATTTTTTATTTAAAAAAGGTTTTCAATAAGTACCATATACCATTCTGAATAAAAATAGATAATTTTTATTAAACATTTTTAGCTTTTTTTTCTTTATCTTAATGTATTTTTTTGTCGATGAATGAAAATAATAATTTGGTTACTTCCAATTTGAATGTTAGACGTTCCCTGAACTTCCAAGCGCGAGGTCCTGAATGGCATTTGCCTTTTTTGCCCCACTGAACAGGTAGGGGGATCGAAGGGTGGACGTAGAGGGTGGAAGCACTATTGTGGGAGAAACTAGGGTGAAAACTAGGGTGAGAGAAAAATGCTAATATTTACTAAGCACGACCAAAGTCAAAAGTCAAAAATGTTAAGTTTGTCACCGTTACGAAGTGGGTAAGTAGGAGCAATTATCTATGGTAAGTGCCCTGTCCGTAAATAGATTTTAAATCCACCATTGAAGGGACCTTAATTATTGTTAGAGCTATTGATATGAGAGTTATTAGTAATAACTTATTATTATCGATACTGATTTGATTTTACGACAGTAGACAATGTATATTTTACGAGTAACGATACATCACGGCAGTGGATTACCAAAAAGTTAATGGCGATAGGAAAAACGAGAAGAAAATCAAAAGAAAAAGTAATGTAAGTTAGTCGATCAAAAACCGCCAAATAAGCGCGAAAAAAAGGATTGGGGTATGTTTAAATTCAATAGTTTTATCTATTTAGTCCGTCAATCTGCACAAGTACCTACCTATATAATATGATTGGTAAACAATACGAGTATAGTAAAACCAAAAAACAGATTACTTAGGTGGCAACCACTATAGATTCTGGTTCTCCATGGGACATATTATTATTTTGTCGCATTCATTGAGTAATAGGTAGATAAATATCTATAGATTTTTTTCTATGTGTCGACTTTTTGTAAAAATAATTTTGACTATGCCTCTATGGTAGTTATTAGGTACTATATTACTCTTATATTACAATTACATGCATAAATCTGAATAGTAAATAATAATAATTATTAAATGTCTCTTGGGAGAAAGCTAGCCATGCAATTATTTCAAAGCATAAATTAGGAAACAAAATGACGAAAACAAACAATTGAGTAAGTCAACTAGAATGACTGCAGTCTTGTAAATAATATTTTTATTTTGTATTCGTAATACTTATTCGAATAAATGATAACTAATGTATTCAGAATACGTATTCAAATATTTCTTAAAAATAAATTTGATATACATATTCAAATACTTTTAGAATAATTTTGTTTCCCCTAGTTTTTATTAGTTTTGGCATGTTTGGAAATTAACGTTTATAGTTAATAAGTTATACAAACATAATAATTAATAATACATCAATACAATAAATTTAAAAATGATTATTGTAATTTATTTTAAGTATTTAACTTTTTAATGACCAAGTACATTTTCATTACATTTAAATAACATTATTGTTTCAAAATTTCATACCGTCATACCTCATACAGCTAAATTCTTTTGTGAACACTGTGCTTCCGACACTAAAAACCCTTTCAACAGATAGAGTATGCAGTGTACACTACTTCGAAAGGGTGTGTTATATTTTATGGATACCTTTTTAATTGAACGTGTTTCATTTAAAATTAGAAGTAATTTATTAGGACTTTTGATAAGTATATGGATGTTTCATTCTCAATAGAAACATAATTTAATGACTAATGAGCTTTTATTTGATTCGATGCATGGTTTTTCTCACTCTCGCTAAATATGGTATTTCGAATATCATATTAGTATTTCTATTACTCCATTTTCAAATTTTACTATTGTAAATTGTAATTTTGTAATAATATTATTTTCGAAAGCAAAGTACGTTTCCTATTGACATTTCGATTTTATTTGTTTAGTCTGTTTACTGCTTATAGTAGCAGCACTAATATGTTGGTATAATAAGTAATGACTAATAAAGTAATAACTAATTTATAATAAGTTATAAATTATTATTTAAACTATTAATCAAATACCAATGAATAATGAAATAAATCCAAATCTCCCGCAATTCGATGAATAGCATAAAAATAAGTTATTTAAAATTTTGTTAGTAATAGCATTGATTATAAATATTTATTTATTTTGTAAATATATTAATGGTAATACTGTAATAGTCATTATTAGTAACAGAATATTATATTTTTCTAATAATAGGTAATAGATCTACAGGACGGAAACCACATGAGATAGGAACCTATCGGCTACATACACATTGGTGAATTGGTGTTTATAAAAATAATGATAATATTATACCCAGGCAAATAATTCAATTTTGTTCTAATAATAAAACTAACCATGATTTATAATGTGCCCGATTATTAATAGAAAAATATTTTGTCACAATTATTTTAAAACAATTAGAACTATTTTTCTGATTTGGAAAAAAAGTGTTTTTTTCTGGTTCGGAAAAAGTGAATAAAAAATGAATAAAAATACAAATAAAAGTATTCAGAATACGTATCTGAATATTTATTCAAAAAGGTATTTAAAATAGTATTCAGATACAAAAAAAGTATTCCAATATTTTTACCGAAAGACCGGCAGTTATTATTTACAAAATGTAATCGTAATTCGTTTCTTTCTTTCATTTTTTTTAACTAAGACTCGACTAAACAGGTTTATACCTGTTTTTAACATGTAAGTTACTTACTTACACAGTTATCATCCCATTTGCATGTCCACAGGGGCAGTTCTTCATGCAACATATTACCATACTCATGTTATTATTTTAATACAATCACGAGGTATAATTTTGGCAAGATATGTTTTCACTCTTTTCTTTAGGAGGATTCCGATTTCTGAGGATGTACAGATAGCAGAGCGAGAAATAATTATATGTTATAATTTTACCTTTTTAGTAGTGTATGTATACAGAAATCATCCGATTTCCTTTTTGATGTTAAAAACAGATTTTGTTTTAAGAAAATGTTTTGACGCACGGAAAATACACATTAAAGATAGATAGATTAGATGGTTTCGTTATTGTGCCGGGAACGTGGGAGAGAAAGAGGCTCTATATTTAGGGGCTAGATGCTTTTAGAAATAACTTATAATGTCTGTACGATATGAATTTTGCTCCATTAGATTTTATTAATTGAGATGAAATGATAATACAATAAAATTATGATTAACTACATATTATAGTTAGTAGAGTATAGAATGATCAGGAAGAATACTTATGATGACAAACGTCAAACATAATATTAAGCTATACTATAAATATCAGTGCTCGAATTGCGGGGGGACGCAGGGGGACGGAGTACCCCAACTAATTATTCAGAAACTTCAGCGTACCCCTACTTTTATTTTTAAGGGGAACGCACGGGACACTGAATCATGCCATCATTCTGAATTTTTATCAAAGTGCACGTTTGTTATTATATTTTATTTTATAAGTTAAAAATATAATTAAAAAATAATAATTTGAGTAATTTTTTTAGATTCTGAACGGAGTGATGAAATATATTAGTTTTACAATGTTGTGTTTTTTATTTTTTTTGTTTGTCGACACTTTTTGGGGCAGTAAAAATACTTCGATTTCGTCAAACAGTAACTTTTCTGAAAGGAAAGTGAATTTAGATGTTACTTGGGCTAGTCAAAAATAAAACTTATTCAAAAATGTCGAAAAACTAATAAAATAAATTACAAAATACGGCAATTTTTACGCAAAACCACTTTTGCCAAAATACATATTTTTAAAATGATCTTACTCAAAAACTTAATACCGCAAATACTTGAAATTTTTACCAATTGTTTAAATTGGCGTTTTTTATACATGGTTAAGTTTTCAAAGTATTTTGACATTTTTTGGACCTACTCATAAACAATTTCAATTCTCCATTTTTCTAAGTTTTTTTTTTTTTTAAAAAATATCGATAAAAAAATTTTGGCTGGTTAAAAATTCTTGAAAATTTAATGCAAGGTTTATTATAAGTTATAATTATCACAATTAAAATAAATTGAAAACCGTTCCACACAATTTTTTTATAAGCTCATAAAGTCCAAATTTGTATGAAATATGTCAAAATCACGATAATTTGCAAGTTATTTTGTAGTTAAAAATTGATAAAATGTTTTCTGTTGATACTTAAGGCTCAAAATGTTAACACAAGGTTATCCACAAGTTATTATTCAAATATCTATAAAAAAAATTTACCAGGCTTTAAAGGAAAATTTTTATGACCGTTTGCAATTTAAATTTTTACGAAATTGCATAAAATAACGTTTTATCCTCAAACAATTTTAAATATTTGTTATTTTTCAAAGAGTATTAGTCGCAGAAACTCAAAAATTTTACCAGTTGTTTAGATTGGCATTTTCTTTTGGTCATTATTTTTAAAAAATAATATACTAATTTTTAAGCAACTTATAGGCAATTTAATTGTTTGATTTTTTTCCTTTTTTTTTTATAATTGTTGATAAAAAAAATTTGGCTCAGATAAAATATTTGAAAATTTAATTGAAGAATTTGATTTTCATAAATATTTGTTATATGATTTAAAGAGGGGGATTAGGGGGTGTGGGGGCGTAGCCTCCACTGCTTGGTAACCTTTAACAAGTGATTGGGACGCTCCTTTTTTAAAACTTAATAGAGTCCCCCTACTTTAATTTTTCCAAGTCGAGCACTGATAAATATGTGACTAATGTATTTGTATGATATTATAATATAATGTGTACACAACGAATAATACTCATAACGCTGATAGTATAATATCATTATTATGATTAATACGAGTTATGACTAATTTATGATTTATTATCTACATTTCTAAGTTATAACAGTATATTGACGAGAGGATCGAGAGCAAAATTCAGCGACCAATCAGAAAGTAAGGATTATTATCATATATCATATAATTATTAAGAAACATTATATTACCCGCGCATGTTTAAATATAAATATTTAAAAACAAAGTAAATAAAAACAAGTAAGGATTATTATCATATTTTCATATAATTATTAAGAAACATACATTACCCGCACATTATCATAATACAACGACGCCTATAATTGTGTTTATTCGTTATTTTATAAATGTTGTAACTTTGTATGTATAATATCGTCTTCGTCTTCACTTATGTGCAATATATGTGAAAAAGTTTTTGGGTACCATCGGAATTTAGTAGCACATAGAAAAAAGTGTGGCAGTGAAATCGTTGAAGAAAATATCAATAAAGAATCAATAAAATGTCCAGACAATAAATGTGGACAATTATTCAGCAGATATGCATTGATACGAAAACATGTTGAATAGTACCACAAAATCTTTCTAACAAAAGAACATATTTATTTTAAAACTCTAAATGGTATGTAAAATAGGTATTAATAATATCTTATTTATCAATTTATTTTATATTTATAAAATCATAAAGCTATGGGTATGTTATATAATTATTAACAAATACATATTTGAATATATGGTTATAAGGTTTACAGAGAAAATATTTATGCAGAAAAAGTATGGATGATAATGTAAAGTGATTATTATATTTTCTATCAAAAATGTTCATTTTTAATTGCTTTTAGTTTATAAGATTTCATTTTTTGAATTCCAATATTAAGATTTAGATAATCGAAGAAAGTGTTCATTTCAATTTAATTATTAATTTATTTTCCAAAAAAAATTTAATATAGTCATTCATAAGCATCTAAACAATTTGGAAGTAAGTAATCCTTAATGCTTATTATTAATAAATTATCAATTATCATCCATACATTTTCTACATAAATATTTTCTCTGTAAACATTACAACCATATATTCAAATATGTATTTGTTAATAATTATATAATATACCTACAACTTTATAATAAAAATTTAATATATTTCTATGTAATATACCAATAATAACATTAAATAATATAAGAAAGCACATATTATTTACATTATACCTACTTAGCATATTCATTAGACTCCATAGAATCCTATGAATTACGATTACCTGTTAATGTATCTTAGAGACTATATTTACACTACCTACCTAGACAATTAAGCAGCAGCTTAATTAAAGAATGGTTTTTACACACTATACAGTACACATTATTAGTAGGTATAATATAAAATCTTCATTAACCGTTATCAATATTATAATAAAAGGGGAACTTTTATTTAATAGATTTATATTGTGTTTATAGTTTAGTGGTATACAAGGACGGATTGGGATCAAAAATCGGCTTGAGAAATTATAAACACAGCGGCCCATTATTTTGTTTTGACGAATGTATTAAGTCATTCAAATGCTTAGAAGTTTATAGTAATACCATACATTCATAATGTTAATTATTTTTTAGATTCTGAACGGTGTGATGGAATCTATTGGTTTTACAACGATGTGTTTTTTTTTTTTTTAATGTTTTATTTTTATTTTTGTGTCTGTTATCACGTTTTGGGGCAGTAAAAATGCTTTGATTTTCTTAAACAGCAACTTTTCTGAAAGGAAAGTGAATGTAGATGGTACTTGGGTTAGTCAAAAATCCAACTTTTTCAGAACTTTTTAAAAGCGTCAAAAAAACAATAAAAAATTTACGAAAAAACGAGAAATTTTACACTAACCACGTTTTGACAAAATACATTTTTTTAAAATGCTCTAACTCAAAAATGAAAAATCGCAAAAACTTTAAATTTTCACCAAATCTTTATATTGGCTTTTTCTATACATGGTTAAGTTTTCAAAGTATTTTGACTTATTTTGACTTATTTATAGACAATTTAAATTTTCGATTTTTGTAAGTTTTTTTTTTGAAATATCTATAATATTTATTTGGCTCTCCGAAAACTCTTGAAAATTTAATACAATGTTTATTATAAGTTATACTTATCGTTACTAGAAAATATTGGAGATCGTTTTACTCAAATTTTTTTTATAAGCCCATAAAGTTCAAATTTGTATAAAATGTGTCAAAATCATGCTAATTTGCAAGTTATTTTGTAGATAAAAATTCATAAAATTTATTCTGTTTATATATATATATATATATATATTCACAATTTTAGCATTAGGTTATCCATAACTTCTCATAACTACTCTTCAAAAATCTATAAAAACATTTCTACCGGACTTAAAGGAAAATATTTTATGACCCTTTGAAATTTAAATTCTTACGAAATTGCATAAAATAGTCAATTTTCCTTAAAAGATTTTAAATATTTGTTATAATTCAAAAAATATAAATCACAGAAACTTGAAATTTTTACCAGCTGTTAAATGTGATATTTCCTTTATGTCATATATTTTTCAAAACATTATAATGATTTTAAAGCTACTTATAGGCATTTGAAATATTCGATTTTTTTACATTTTTTTTTTTATAATTGTTGATAAAAAAAATTTGACTCATAAAAAAATTCTTGAAAATTTAATAAAAGATTTCACAAAAGCAGTTCTTATTATCATTCAAAAATTATTGAAATCCATAATTTTTTTTTATAAGCGTTCGAACAGCAAATATTGACATAAAATTGCATGTAAAACATAATATAATAATATATAATATTCTAAAGTTCCTTTTAAAAAGGAACTCGTTCCCGTTCCTCGTTCCTGTTGTAAAAAAGGAACTCGTTCTCGTTCCTCGTTTCTATTGTAAAAAAAGAACTCGTTTCTGTTCCTCGTTCCTATCGCAAAAAAAGAACGTGTTCCCGTTCCTTTACACATCTTTTACGATCTGGTGGTCAATGGTGTTTTTTGCGAACAATTTTTAGTATATATTAATATTGCATTATAGCATACTACATTATTACTGTAGTATACACGATACACCACACATACGGACATGTTATAGGTTATAGCCCATAGGAGTATAGGATATAGAGATAATAGTATAATACAACAATCTGTTTTTTTTAAATTCAATTTATTTCCTATTCTAAAAAATGGAAATGAAGACAAAATAGTTGACAAGACATATGATATCGGATATCATATAATTTGTAATTTGTTATCATTTAAATTTTTAAACCATTATGACATTATCACAGTAACATCGTTATCGTTTATAACACAATTATACTTATAATATCATATTATACCTTGTATGCTAATCTCGAACTGAATTAAAATATACCATCGATACCTAGATTGTTCGTTTTACTATTTACTAATGATTGATGAATTGATACCAAAATACCAACACTAAATATATTCTAGAAAATATTATTATTAAAAATAGCTTTCATTTTTTTTTTCATTATTTGAAGAGGAACGGAAATTTTCTTTCAAGTTCCTTAAAAATAGGAACTCTTTCCCGTTCCTCGTTCCTATATTTTAAATAGAACACGTTCCGGGCTTCGTTCCTATAAAAGGAACGCGTTCCTTCCCAACACTGTATATAAGATTACTCGTCTTAATCGACTCTCTAAGCATCTCTAACCTAACAATCAGTCCACTTTGTTTTTATAAGATATCTACTTAGTAATTTTTGAGTTGATGTGTAAATTAGTATATTTTTTTTACTTGTGAAAAAGAAAGAAGGTGCCCAATGTATATAAACCTATAATTTTTCTGAAAGGAAATGTTGATACGGTTTTGATTTTTTCAATAGTTTTCTTAATAATGAGGAAAATGATATGAACAATTTTGAAAACTTTTCACCCGGACACAGGATTCGAATTCAGTATTTGCTATTTCAGTTGTTGTAGCAACAGAAAAACATTTGTCGTAAAACGTAACTTTTAATGCCATAGACTTAAGAGGTCATAACTCCGGAACCACTTATCGCACAGCATACAAACTTAGATAATAGCCGATTCTCAGACCCACCGAATATGCATATAAAATTTCATAAAAACCGTTTCGAAGGAGTATGGTAACTAACATTGTGATATGAGAATTTTATATTTAAAATATATACAGTGAAACTTCGGTATCTCGAAGTTTCTGTATGTCAAATTTTTATTTTGATCCCTTGCGACTTCGAGATATCGAGATTTCATTGTATATATATGGTATAAAATCAATAATATTATAATAAATTTATTCCCACAACTACCACGGAATCGTCGTACTGATATGAGTAAGTCCAATCATATTTAATTCATTGGCTCACTGCCAATTGAAATTTGAACGAATGATTATTAAACTTTAAAATGTGTCTAATTAAATGGCTATAATAGGTGTATTGCATAAAAAAAACTGTGGAGTTGATTGTAGTGCTCTGCACGGTCCATGTTTCTATTGTTTAGCATATTGAGCAGACTGGACCGGACCATTTAATTTTTTAAACAATTAACAGACCAAACTGAACCGATTTTAATTGAAGTAAGACCGAACCGGACCACAATAAATTTTATTTTTTAATATTACACTGAGTTGAACTGATATTTTTTGATATAAAGACCAAACCAGACCAAGACAATTTTTTTTTTAATATTTCATTAAAATGTCAAATTTTTTTTATATATAATATGTATTAACATTTTTTTCTATAATTTGAAAACTTTACTAAGATATAGTTAATTTTTTTTATATAGTATAAAAATATTGTGTCATAATATGAATTTTCTTCGCATTTCAATATTGTAACCATTATATTATCATGTACCCAAGTAAATAATGTGAACCAACATTGTTAATCTAGGTCAAACTAATCATACAACTTGTCCATCAACACTAAATAGGTATTTTAATAATTTTGTAACTGTAACAAAAATGTTTCAAATAAATTTGAAAAAATGTATTAGGTACCTGTTTAAATATATATAATTTTACCTATTATAGAAGTACTATAAACCAAATAAACAAACAAGTTACCTTACTCACTTTAAACTCGACAATACAAACAATTGCTGGGTATTTAGAATGTACAATATGTTTAATATATAATAGTCACATAACGACTGACAATAAACACAATATTGTAAATTTCAAATTATGTACCTACCTATTACCTAATAGAGTAGGTAGGTATTTACTTTTTAGTACTCACCAAAAATTTCAAATCAATGGCACTGACGCACTGTATCGGAGTATAACACGTCATAATCGTAAAATGACTTAAATTATATGAAAATTGTATGCTGACAGTGTTCTGGATGCCTAGATTGGCAACCGGGTCACCGTCGTCGGTCGTTGATGTTGATCGGTAAATTAAGATAACAATAACAATTCGATAATATTCGAATCGTAAAATAGTTATTTATATATTTATAAGCAAATAAATTCTATAGATATATAATATACAGTTCGTGGAATTGACAATTATACGTAACGTCAGAATACGATTTTATATTTATAGGTACTCTGGTGGCCTGATACCCCTATTTCAATTATTTGTTGTTTTTATACAAGTTCACCTCTAGACTGTAATTATTATTTATTCTTGGAAAAACAGAGAGATAAAACGTGTCGGAAAGCACTTTAATAATACATAAAAAAAAAAAATGTGTCGGAAATTTAGCATTTTACAAAATGTATAATATTATGTAATGTATATAATTTTTTCAAAATATAAAATCGTATAACTACAGCGGAACCGGGACCGGAGACCGGACCAATACCGGAATCGGTCTTAAACCTGGACCATGACCGAGTTGAAATTGATTATCAATATTTTATTCGACCGAACCGAACTACAACACAAAATATTTCTGTTGAGACTAGACCGAATTAATTTTTAAATTTATGGGACCAGACCGAACCAAACTATTTCTTAATTTTATTTCGTAGGACTGGACTGAAACCGACCGCGGTCCGGTCCGGTGCATGCAGAGCACTAGTTGATTATTGATGAAAACATTATCTATTAATGTTGATGTTTTTCCCTAATTTAATTGAAAGTAATTTGTTAATTGTTTTTTTGTTCATCTATATGTTCCTATATAATGTATTTAAACTAAATTAAGTAGATTATTAACATTATTGATTATTAATACAATAAATTCAGATACTATAAATAAAACCCTTGAACAATATTAATAATTTAATATTAAGAAAAACATTTGTTATACATGTCTCCATAGGCTCATTATTCTGTTGAAATAAATAAATAAAAAAAATTTCAAACGCTTGTCAAATCCACCGTGGAGGTCTGAAAATATAGATTAGCGAGCAGCGGCGGTTCAAAATTTTCGTCATTGATTTTATAAATACAGATAAATTGATAATCCACAGACTTTTTAATATGTGATTCGTCGAACGTATTTTTTTCTAACTTCTACCATAATTTAGACATTTAGATTAGTTATTGAAATTTAGAATTTAAAGATAATCTATACTCTATAGATTTTAATCAAACTTGACAATTATTTATAATTTTGGTAAGTGAAATTTATAAAAATATTTTGCTTATATATTTTATTATTTAATTTATAAAGTATATCTCCATCTTATTTTACACATTCTTCCATAATTATGTTATAGTTACTTTGAATTAATCAGTGTGTATTTTAATTTTTCTTAGTATTGCTATAATTAATATTATTTTCGATATTTCTGATTTGAATATTAAATTAATTTAATGCGTAAATAATGTTGTTCATGTAATATATAGGTATATGATATAAACAAAAAGTGAATTACCTATAATTTTTAAATTGATTAAATTTTAGTTAGTGCATATTAATTAAAATTAAATTAATAAATTATTAATAAGTAAATAATATATTTATATCAAGTATTATATGAAGGACCCCTCTAGAAAAAATCCTTAAAACCACCACTGGGGATAGTTATTGTACGATGTCTATATGACCCGAGATTTTATGCATTTGCATATGTATATTTTGCATATTATTTTCGAGTTTTTCTCAATAATTGCATATTTTGAACATTTATTAATATTTTTAAATATTTGTTACGAAAAATAAAATATTTTAATAAAACTAACACATTTCTTTCTTTATACGTTGAAGTTTAATATGGATAGACGTGCGAGTGTCTAAATCATTTGAATATACCAGAGGTGGCGAACCTTTTTCGAGCCAAGTACCAGAATTTAAAATCAATTTTTTTTTTTTAAATATGTCGCGTGCTAAAAAATTACTTTTTACTAGGTACCTATAAAATTAAAGAAAAACTGACTTTTCGTTAAAATTGAAAAAATATATATCGTATAACTTGAAATTATCACTGGTTGATAATAAACTGTAAAACTCGGATTGTGAACCGTGGAAAAACTATTTTTATCTTTTAATCTATTAATTTCATTTTTATTTTTAAACCTAACTTAAACACCAAAAAGGTTGCCAATCCCTGACTTATATCATCATTTGCTGTAGTTATCATATGCTATAATTTTCAAGATATTATTTTGAGCTAGGTACTTATTTTTCATAATACATCAATAAAATTATTTTGGTTTAACAAAAAAGTATTGAAATTTTAAACAAAATTCCCGTTATTATGAAAAATAAAAGTTATATAATTATAAACAAATTGTATTTTATCGTTTTATGAGTGTTTGAAATATTAAATGTTGACAAGATTCGACAGTACATTTTTATAGCTGGAAATTCATATGACTTTCAATTTTCTATAAGACTTTTCATAAGATGATTTTCATAGCTATTAATAAATTATTTACCTGAAAGTCTCAAAAGAGTTCTATAATTGTGAGGAAATAAAATGTTGATGAAATCAACTATTCTATTCAGGTATACATTATACAATATTAGTTATTTAGTTGTTATTCTTTCAATATTATTCAGAGAGTACTTTTACAAACATTCAATAATTTAAGAATACTTGAAAAATACTAAGCATAAATCATTTAATAATTACTTGAAATATTCGATTAAATGTTAAATACCAACCTTACCATTTACTTAAATGTGTTTGATTTATATTTCCCAGACCGAAAATATTCACCAATCGCCCCTGTACTAGGTAATATATCAACAATTTTCAGAAATATAAACTAATATCCACCTGTCCTCTTTTACACAGTCTCCAAACCGTTTTTTTTTTTTCTTGAGAGAAATGGTACATTGGTTCAAGTTCAAAAGACCAATATCATTCACTCATCCCCGTTTATCAACTATTTTGTTTATTACATTTAATAATATTATTTAAGGAAATGTTACCTATGTTAATTATAATTTTATAATTAACAACATTAATAATTTTAATTATAATTTATTTCAAAGAAAAATATAAGCAGCTAGCCAAAAAGTTACTAACTAATAATAACTACAGTCATAAATAAATATAGGTCTATGATGAATTTATACATTGA
Source organism: Chaitophorus viminalis (assembly GCA_025469195.1). Lineage (NCBI taxonomy): Eukaryota > Metazoa > Arthropoda > Insecta > Hemiptera > Aphididae > Chaitophorus > Chaitophorus viminalis. Next base: position 50,212 of record JAIPRK010001010.1, read on the forward strand.
ATAAGTATATGGTGGATAAATAAACTATAATAAAGCAATAAAATTAATATAATTTTAATTAATACTTTTAACACATGACGAAAGTGATTCATACACATAACTATACAAATGTATAACAATATAAGTTATAACAAAGCCCGGGATGTTGATACCCTTAAAACCCATGAAAATGCCATAAAAATGTGTTTGAAATAAAAATATTGTGCTGCAATAGTAGGTTAACGAAAAAACGAAGAAAAATTAATGCAAAGGTTAACATTAACATTCGGGCCATGTTATAACAAATAATTACAGTCACATGTAATTTTTTAAAATAATACTAATAATGTAAGTTATAACTTTTTTTGTTAAAACTGTCTATACTTTAAAATCTATTAAAAGCACATTTAAATTTAATAATACAAAAAGAGGAAAATATAATCCAGGCCCAGAGGGAGTTAAAAGTGCTTTGGTGGCACAACATATGCAACTTTTCTTTGGTCAGATTAGTGGTGACCAATATCTTTTTATACAACTTTTCTTTTTTGGCCAGCAAGTATTTAAAGTTCTTTTTTTAATCCATCAATTTCCTTGATTCTAGACAGCCAGGTCCAAAATGTTAATATGTTCCATCTGAAAAATAAATTTGGAACATTATTTACATAAACATACTTTGCTTTGTTAAATATATTTATTATGGTGTTCATAGTGTATTTTATAGTGGATTGAGTCTTCACTGTCGTGAGTAGCATTTAAATTATTGAATACTTTATCTGGAGATTTTATCTCATACTCAGGTGTATTAAGGTCCGTTATTATTCCTTATTTTTATTAATGATTAGCCTTTGGTCGTTGATAATGGTATCAAGGTAATTCTATTATTTGATGATGATACAAAAATGTATTCGTTCACTTGAGAATTGTGAATTTTTTCCTAAAATTTTTTAAATAGATTTGTTGATTGAAGTCAACTAAAATGTCTGTCTTTAAATATTAGTAAATATAGTATTATATCTTTTGTTTGAAATACTAGTCCAATCATTTTTCAATACATTATTTTTATTCAGTCAGTGTATTCTATCAGAGACTTGGGAATTTTTTCAGTTTTGATTAAACGTTTAATTTTAATTTTAATATGATTAATGAAGCTTTCAAAATTTTTAGTTTTTTAAATAAAATCACAGATATATTTAACAATAACTTTGGATCACAAATTTAGCCTTCTATTTATGCAGTTTATGTTTCTAAATTGGAAAATATTCGATATTTATTATTATAACTAATATTTCATTAGAATTATATATATTACATTATCAGAAATACATTATATTATTATACATAGAAACATCTAATATTTATTATATTTTTTTGAAAAAATTGTCGATCTACTAATGATTCACGCGTGTAAAGTACGCCGTAGGTACTAATAATAATCCAAAAGCGAGAGTTATGATAAGTTCGATAAACCGGCCGCGTTTTCACGAGTTTTCACGTTCGGATTCGCTAATGGTAGTTCGGATAATAGAAGGTTCGTTTAACGGAGGTTCAAATAATCGAGGTTCTACAGTCGTTTCCAGATAAATTGAGACAGCGGCGGTGGCGCGATAACGGAAAACCAGTGGTTCTCCGTATTTCAATATTATTACCGAAAATAAATCAATAAATCAGTTTTTAGTAGTGTAGGGCAACCAGAACGGGAGAGAGTACAGAAAATTCTGCAGAAATTTTTTTACTCTGAGTCGGGTTCGAACTGGTGACTGCACGCGTCGTAGCCAACTATGTGACCTTTGCACCACACTGCCAGTGACTAGTTTGGGCTACACTTACAGAAAAGCGCCGCCGCCGCCGTCTCAATTTATTTGACAACGACTGTACTGTAATATTGATTGCCAAGAATTATTATTTCAAGTTGGGTTGTATATTCCAATTAATTTTACTAGATTATTATTATTTTTTATACCTTAATATAAAACTAGTTTAGTAGTTGGAACTTTTTTCCACAGAGTTTTATTTTTACTCTATCAAACTCTGTATGAATTTTGATTTTTTTGATACGTCTCATAATCGATTTACAAATGTAACTTTGTCTATACTACACTTTAATATGTATTTTTAAAATCTTATTATTATATCACCAAAATAATTGTTTTTGTTTCTCAAATCATTTGATACTAATATTACTAATGTACATCTGCCTATACGAATTATTAATATAATTATTATTATTACTATTATTGTAATTGATATTATAAAGGGAAATTTGGCCGTTCATGGATGGTAAATAAAATTAAATAAATAAATAAAAATAAAAATAATGTACCTATGATACATTATGTTTGACCAGAGAGTACAATAAATATTAAATCACCACTGGAGAAGATATACAATATGGTCCATATCTTTTATTTACATCTATGGCTCTGATAGCAAAATAATAAATTGTTGAGTTATCTCCTTCCTAAAAATAAAAACTGTACATTAAAAATTACATTATTAATTAAAAACGAATATTTAAAATAATAACGTTATGACTTTACATATAATGCATTTAATATTATAACTTGAACTTTAAGTGGTTTGAAATGATACAATAATTTTATTAACTCCATCATAAATAATAATTAACTATATTTACTGCATTTTTGTCTTCTAATAAACGAAATGAAATGTTTAAAATAAATAAAAAATAAAATCAATAACGAGTTGGGATAAGGCTTTATTTATAATTGGTTCAATAGAAGGAATTTAGTTTCTTCTCCGATGTGAATATATGAATACAAATCGTGCGTTACAAGTATAAAAGTAGTCTATCGTCTATAAAAGTTAACTTATTATTGAACGAAACAAAAACGTTTGTGTTCATAAAAATAAGAACATTTTTATATTTAAATTCGTTTTAAATTTTTATAAATTGAATGAGCTCAGTTCACAAAAATGAACACGTTCTTTCCTATCACTGTCTATTTTACGTTATTAAATTATTAGCTTACCAGTTGGATAGTACATGTCATTGGCAATTGAAGAGCCTTCATTAAGCCAAGTTTTTGCCATCCACCACTAATTAGTTTATTATTACGAAATGCTATGATGGCGATTTCATAATCGATTATATTTTCAATAATTTTATTACCTTGAATATTGATCTCAACGTTCCACTTCAAAACTGCTTCTAATTTGTTTATTATATAATATTCATTAATTTATCATAAAAATGTTGTAAAAGTAATTGACTCTTACTTGGAGGATTAGTCATAAATGACACAAATACTGCTAGTTTTAATGGTGGAGGATGTAAATATCTTTCAGCGTCTGTTATATTTTCTAAGAAAGGCCCGAAGATCTATTACATGAAAAACATTCAATATTTTAATACAATATTTAATCGACTTTGATATAATTTTCTATACTTGCGAGTTAAATTTAAAAGTTTAAAGTAAATTAAAAGGAAATAAGAAGAAAGCAAATTATCAACACTAATTTATATCTAAATTTATCAATTTTACTAGATTCTAAGATGAGAAATTTACTTTAAATTTTATCATTAAAGTAAAAGGAATAATTAATAAAACACATATTTGTAATTTGTTTTTGAAATACAAATAAATATTTAAAAAAAAGCTGGTACCTTATTTGAATTATAACGAATTATTTCTTCATGTAGGATTCTAAGATGAACAGATTTTGATGTAAAGCCCATAATTTTTTGGTAGTTTGAATGCCTTTTCCTATTATGGCTATAACAATTATTTTTGAATACTTGAGAGCTTTGTACTACATCAGGTAAACTTCTTTTTTCCAGAACAACCTATTTTAACAATTAAAATACAAATGAAAAAATTAAATCTTATACCAATTTTTTTTTTATAAAATTTATAATTTATTAATAAAAATATATTCCGTACAATCCCGTTTGATAAATTCTTCACATTTTTTTCTTCAATAATTTTCGAAATAGGTTTAGTATTAGTTTGCTCTATCATGGCATAAAACAATTTACAGTTGAATGTTTTTGTATTGGAAAAATGTCGAGATTTCAAAATTTTGATCATATTTCCCAATGATATTTTTTTAAACTTATTTTTAGAATTTATTCCTAATACTGGTTCTTTTGGAATATACTTGGTTATTAATGGAATTGTTGTTGCAGATGAATTATCTTCAATTTTCTCTTTAGGAACTCTTTGGTTTTGTAAAACTGAATTAACAGTTTTCAAAGTTTTACATTCTGAAGTAAACTTTGGATTTAACACTATTGATTCAACTTTTTCTGTTACATTAGGATTGATTTGACTAGATTTTGGAGTAAAATTTGAATTCAACACTTTTGATTCGATATTTTCAATTACGTCAGTGTTGACTTGATTAAATAGTGTAGACGAGCAAATTACTTCTGAATTAGCTGTTTCAGATGTTATGGATTGTGTTATATTTGGCATAATTTTTGGATTATTTTCATGATTGAAAAATTGTTTTGATGCTTTTACTTCCTACAACACATTTTAGGTATTTTAAAATCAAATTTAAATTAAGTTTTTTATTAAAAGCAAGCCATAAATAAATATGAATGAATTAAAACCAAGTAATCTCTTATAGTTGGTCAACTATTAAAATGCTTTAAAAGAATATTCACATATTTTTAAATAGATTATAATTGAAATTTACCTTTGCATCTTTATTATAAAATTGAACATCGGTATCCCTCATTTGAAGTTTTACACATTTTCGTAAACATTTATTTCTATTGATTAGTCTTTTACAATCTTTCTTCATTTGTATCATGTCTAGAACTAAATTATCAAATTTTTTTTTCCATTGATTATTACGAGTTTTGAATACTTTTAGTTGATATCCGAAATCAGACGAATAAATAATATGAGAAATAAATAATGTTTGCAACAGATTATTAAAAACCTAAAAAATACATGTTATTAATACACATACCTAGTAAAAATATGAGTTAAAAGATATTTAATTCAAATACTAATAAAATCCTTATCACGATCTAAAAAATTGAAATTTAACCTATAGGTATGTATTTATATTACCTTTTTTCCAATGTTGGAATCATTTAAATTTTGTATAATGTTTCCCACATTGTTTGAACTAAAACCTGCAAATATTTCAAAATCATAATTATATTACTATATAGATGTTTATTAATATGATTTTTCTTACCATTTTTAAAAATAGAAATAATATCGCCATCTACATTCGTTTTATCATATTCATCATCATTAACATGAACTATTTTTCGACCATTAATAGGAATGTCAGAGAACTCCACTTTAGTATTATTATCTTTGTTTATATCAACATGTATTTTCTTGTCACCATTAATAGAAGTATTAGGCTCAATCATATTAATATTACAAGTATTATTTGTATTATCATCACGAACAAAATGAATTGTCTTGTTATCATTATGAATAGAATTAATATCATTATATTCAGGTTTAGAATTAATACTAGATTGAATTTTATCAACACAAATTCTCTTGCTATTATTATTAATAAAGTCAGTGTCTTTTGAATAAATTCTCTTACAATTGTTCATGTCAAATGCATTATTTTTTGTATTAGCATTATTTTCAATGCCAGTTTCCAAAACATTGGTTTTCATTTGTGCATTTAAAAACATATCTTTAATCTTCTTTCGCAGCATTTCGGTATAAGGGTTTTCTTTTTTTGTTATTGATATATTTGTAGAAATTTTACGATAATTATTTTTTGATGTTAATATGTTCCTAAGAATACTGGGATAAGTTTTATCAGAACTACTTGAATCTGAAAAGCTAATGTGATTGTCTGTTGCTGTTCTTTCTTCTATATTTTCATCATAATTTTTTGCACCCGGGTTATTGTTATTTTTTTCAATCTAAAAAATTCAAATAGAGCTATTAGTAATAAATTGAAACATATTGTTTTAATATTAAAGTAAACATTGACATTCAAAAGTTTTTGATTTCAAATGTCTAAAATAAATCGAATAAAGAGAGAACTGACAAGATTAACACTAATTTACAATAATACTGATGACATTCTTAAAATAAAAAATACAATTATAAAAAATAATAATAATATAATTAGTAAAACTTGCTTATTATATAAAATATAACTAGTATATAATTTATTTTATAAAATATGATTAGTTGAAAGTTATAATATGATAACCTAAAATTCTAGTAAAATAATATTAATTGTACCTATAAAATATTGTATTCATCATAAGAAAATCAATTGTTATTATTTTATACAAAACACAACATAATCAATAGAAAAAAACTAATATGTATTTATCATATAATGGATGAAAATGAATAACAAGCGTTTCAATTAAATGTCCCAGGAGTAGTCACAGATAAAGGATAATTTTTATAAAGTAATATTATGAAAAATATAAATGCTGGAAATTCAGTTTATTTGGTCCCGAGTAATATTTACATTCCTAAATAGAATGAAAATAGAATGAAAATAAATCGCATGAATAAATATATTTATGAATTTGTTTTTTTTTTTTTTTTTTGTAAATAATTCCCAACATGATTCATTTCATATCAATAAACAATTTATCGTAAATCTTATAATTTTGTAATATTGTCGAGTTCTTAAATAAGAAAATAAAAATAAAAATCGTATAATATTATACTTATGTTAGTATTTAGTTTAATTTGTGATACAAACTGAACATCTTATAAAACTTATCTTTATCATAAAAATAATAATATTATCACAACCTCAATTTGTTTCATGGTTTGTACTTTGGACTTTTGCTGTAAATTTTCTATTTTATTATGATTAATAAATAATTGTGACTTTAAAATACGTTTAAAAGTGCAAAAATAAAAAAATGCTTATGGATGAAGATAATTCAGCATTATGTCGCTGATAATAAGCATTTTTTCATAAGATAATATATATCTACATTACATTAAAAATATAATATGTTCAAATCATTATTAATAATAGTACGAATATAAAAGAAATTTTTCGTTGTATTACACACTATTTCCAGTTGCAAGTATAATTTTTTTCTTATTAAAATACTAGACGGATTTATTTCGTAATATTATTAAAAATGTAATTTTAACTCATTCAAAATTTAATATGTCTATAAACATTTTATTATTAGTACCTAGTAACACATGCTACCATATAGGCTCACATATCGTCAAATAAATTGTAATTAACCATATTTAATGTACACACAAAAAACAATATCTAGTTTATTTAAAAAATAGGTATTATATACATCCACTAATTCCGTACAACATTCAAAGCTGTTGTAGTTTGTGACAAATATATTTTTGGTAAATTATTATAGCTTATATATCTTACATTCAACAATTTATGATAAATTTATGTAATGTGCAATTAAAATAGTAAGAAAGAGAAATCTTAAATAAAAACATACTATTTCCAATTTACTTACTTCATTTTGTCTATAAGCTGCTTTGAATTTGTTGATTTGAAAATCCAGAACTTTTGGGTTCAGGTTAATATTTTTTGAGCTTCCATAATCAAAACTAACATTAAAATGTTCTTTAGTCATAATAATTTGATTAGATTTTCGAGAGATAGTTACATCTTCAGGAATAAAATGTTTCTTATTTTCTTTTTCTTTTTTTTCTTTCATTAATTTAAACCAGGATTTCCTATAAATGAAAATGAATGTATAAATAATAAAATTAGTTTATATTTTATTAATTGTAATTTGTGAAAAAACTATACGTTAAAATTATTTTAAATTAAAAATAATAATGATAGTTTAGTTTATTAAGGTATATTTAAGATATTTGTTGTAATAATTTAACAATAAAAATTAACTATTTATGTTAATTTACATTCATGGTAATGTAAGACCTTGCTTTTTTTATATTATATTTCTTATGTTGATTCTTATAAAAATTTATTTATTTTCATAAATAGAGTTAATAAAACAAATCTATAATTATAAACAAATAAATATGTTTTCTTAAATATAATTTGATTTGTTATAAATAATTTTTTCTTTTATAGAAAATATTATTGGCTTATAAGTAAACGATGCAAACCAGTTGTAATAATTTTCAATAAGAATCATGTTAGTGCATTTAATGAAATAATGACATATGTCAAATATTTGAAAAAATATATGATCTACCTAGTTCTAGTTTTGATAACCAATTATAAATTAAAATATTTTGACATAAGCTAAATTTTATATTAATTTCCCTTTTTAATAATACAATTTTCGACAAATAGTAATATTAGAGTAATATAGACAAGACAGCCTTAAAGTAAAATGTATACATTACTTCAGTAAATTTCAAAAATATCATATGATATTATAATAATATATTATGTACAATAAATATTAGTTTGTTGATTGCCGTCATGACACCTGATATTATCTTACTCAGCTCAGAACAGTTTACCATTTTAAATCATAAAGTTATATGGTAATTATATTTTTTAAATGTTCCTTACATATTCAATATTGTGATCTAATCATTCAAGAGTGAAGATGGAAGAATTATATTATAGACAAAATTAAACCTAGTTAACAAATACATTTTTTTAATATAAGCTAAGATAGCACAATAATAATAAATATATAAGGTTATAATGTGCAACATGAGCAATTTAGAAGTTCAGATTGATCATGGAAAATAATAATATTAAAAAGTAAAGAAATATGAGATAGAATACTAAAACAACCTAATTTTATAACATTATTTAACTAAAAATATTTTCAATTTATTAGGATTAAATAACTGTGATTGAAATACATTTCTATAATGCTTTAAAATGTAGTAAATTTCATATAACATAATAAAACTTTTGAATAAAACTATCTAAACAAAATAATTAGAAATACTTAGTACTTCAGAAAATAAAATACATTTGATGTATTAAATAGACAGAATAAAATTTATACTTAAATTAGGTACTAAATACTAAATAAATACTAGCATTTTCACAAATATTAAAAAATACCATTTTCTTAGCATGTTTTAAACAATAAGCAATAATTTCTTACACAATTTAAAAACAATTGTTAACTAGTATATTATTATGCTTTTGTGTAGAAACTTAAATTAACTAAATATTTTAATTTTTCGACAAAGTATTTATATTTTGGTACCTATTTATTAATATTGGCTAATAAGAATTTATATTAAATATATTCAATAAATACTAAATATTATATAAATACTCATATTTTGATAATTTTTACTAAATTAACATGGATTTAAAATTTATGAAATTAATAATTTTATTTGCATTAAAAATCATAATGTTACAGTATTGTAATGTACTGCAAGTAACTAACAGACGGACACAACAGCAGTCAGGAATACCGAATATTTTAAACTTATGTTTAGAAACTTTAAAATTTAAAATAAAAAAAATAAACAAAGTTGTCAGGCTGTAATAATACATTAATACAGCAAATAGTTGCATAACAATATAACAATTCTTCATAAGAAACATGAAGAAAAAAAAATGTTTGTAAAAATATAAAAAATAAGTTATGTATCTTTATACTAATATTATATTATTTATTAATAATTGTGTACATTATAGTTTGAAATTGATTGTAAATATGTAATCCTGCCACACATATTTTATTCGTGACTTCAGTGACATTCAGCATAATCATGATATTAAATAATAAATAACGAGGTGGGGAAAAAGGAAAAAAATATGTTTCAACAATAACTATAGGTATGTGAAAAAAAATACATTGGAGATTTGGAAATATCGTGATGGTGAGAACTGAGAACACTCGAGAACACATCGTGTTCGGTTCACAGGTCACGTGCATTTGAAACGTAGTTAGAACACTCGATCGATTACGTTATCAGTTCACGGAACTGATAAGCGAGTTAGAAAAACATTGCCCCCATGAACATTGCTCCAACACCGGCACCACACGCGATGGTGGTAACTAGTAGAACCATTGTTACGAACACGTACGCAGTACACCCATTGTTCCTTGTTCCTTACCACCTCCCCCGCCCCGCGCAGCCCGTCCCATAATGTCCCGTTTCCACCACATTACTTGTGCAATATAACCAACGAAAATAAAACCAATGCAAACAAGTGTGGAAATAAAAATCAAAAAAAAAAAAAATACAACTAATAAATAATAATGAAAATAAATACAAATTAATCGCAAGTACCAGTTTTATTTTAAACTCACTGGTTGCCCATACTGTCGTTCATCACCAGTAGCATTTTTAATTCGATTATGGCCTTCGTGTCGTCCGGGTGACTGTGCTCGTGGTCCACGGCCACTACGCGTATTTTCTCCTTGTCCAGCGACGTCTTCAGCACGCACATACACCCGTGGGTGATTAGGCGACAGCACTTCCACCGGCAGTAGCGATTGCATCTCTTCTGAAAAATGTACAGGTATCCTTGGAACACGGCCCTGGGTTTTTTGTGGAATTTCAACAATTTCGTGTCGATCACCTCCAGTTCCATTGGTCGTGTTGCCGTCGACCCGGTGCGGTGGTGTCTCCGCGAATAACCCAAAAAAACCGGAACGTGGGACGACGCGGCCGAACCCGGGTGTCATGCGCGCCGTGTTGGCGGATCCGAAGCAGTTGATCGCCGGGGTATTTCGTAGAGTGGGAATCGAGAACAATGGGACACGCACGGCCGTCACGGATTATATTTGTTGGTTGGCGCGTGTGTGGCCTTGGGAAATGCGAGCGTGGGTTGGGTTTTGACGGCCCAATGGGTAGCGGCTGACTAGTAACATAATAGTTATACCTATAATAGTAATAATAATACCACGTATACCTATATGCATATATCTAACTATATATATATATGATGATAACGATCGTAGCTATTTGCGAATACCCACCGTTATCAATGTCGTACGAGATTTTCTTAGGTTTTTTTTCGTGCAACCACACAGTATTGGTGTACAAGTCAAACCAATAATAACTACAAATAATAATAATATCGCAATGCCCAGTGGGTACTGCACGTGATCAATGATCGCGTCACCACGTCCTTGACACGTTGCCGTGCAATACGTACGGCTCCCCCCGTGATCGCGAGTTATTATTACACACAGTATGTTTGCGTATACGGTCCCCCAATCGGACACGTGGTGGGTATCGGTAGGTACCCATAATATATACACCCATAATATGGTGCCTGTTTTGCCGTGCCACAATATTATTATCGTGTTTTATTGTTCAGATGTACGAAAAATTGTAAAATAAAAAATTGCCGACAAAACACGTATCGGCGTTGACAAGGGGACGACGCCTCCCGTAGTGTGCCCGGATAGCAGACCCCCCCGCCACCCGAGTAGAACAACGTGGTGATAGTTTTTATTCCACGACAAACCGAATAGCTACGGGCCGACCACACCCGGCCACACTGATGGGACAGCCGGGTCAACGAACTGGTGAATGTTTGACACCGTAGAACGCCGTGTTGAGCGCCGTCTCAGATATGATAGTTGTTGGCACGACCGCTTGGCGCGCACAGTCGCGCTATACAGTTTACGCGCAACGTTCGGACGCCTATGACTGAGCGCTGCTAATTATACTCTTATACACACGATTCATTCCAAGGATCAGCGATCTTAAAGCCACCGGGGCCGGGGCTGGTTCGATTTTTGACCGTTGTGCGTCACACACCGAGTTAACACCGCCGACCAACGTATTTTGGTTCACGTGGAATTGAAAAATTTACCTGTGGGGGGGAGGCTCCCAAGTTGGTTGAGTCCACGTGGCCGCGACCAGACTTCTATAGCAGTCAAGTTTTGAATTTTCCGTCGGTTCGGTTTGTCCTGTACACGACCCTGGGTGTTTGAACAAAATCCCAAGGTGAAGCAACTACAAAGTAAACGTGAATTTCAAACATGTACGGTTGAAATTCATCGTCGGCAAACGGGTGTTTAAAAAGTTCTTATGAACGTATATAGAACATACTGTGTATGTCAAATTTATATTTGATTATATTATATTTATACCGCAGTCTGTTTTATAATTATGCGTTACTATTAATCGTTGCTTCCATGATACTTGTGCAAATTCCACGATCCCATCCCATATATTACCTTGCCCTAGGCCCAAATGGTGAACGATCTCCAGTAAATGGATTGATATGCCCCCAACTCTGCCCACCAAATCAGGTGATGTATATGCTTTAATCGAAGGGATTTCCCGTTCGGGTTCGGGTGGTGTCGCTTGCCTATTGGGCTGTACTAATCGACATACGTGCGAACGAATTAACGGCAAGTGGACTTATTGGAATCCGGGCCCCGTGGTAGTCTTTGAACTCATCTTTACCACGGTCGACCCTAGCGCTCTCGATGTCGGTGGCAAGATAAGGTACTTTTCTGATTGATTAACCACCTCCGAATGACGATTATTTCAAACCGTTTTATACATATTCAATGTATAGGGTTTCGGCTCCTACGGTAATGCCGTGCAAATACCAACATTTGATACCCAACAACGGTATAACGTGACATGCAGAAAACTTAACCAGCCGATAAAACGCATTGTACCAGTGAAAAAAAAACCATAAATACGTATATTTTAAAAACAAAAACAACTTTCAGAACGTTGAAATCAAAGTTAAATTTAACCAAAAACAAAACATATACTAGTACAATATATTGGGTGGTGCTAACAACTATAAAACAACAAAATTAATTCAAATATTATACCTGGCTAATCGATAAACTTGAAATCCGGTAGATTGAACTTTGACTTGTCTGTGTTCATTTGTAAGCCGAAATGCTTCACGATTGAATACCTATTGAAAACAAGATTATCACTCAAAATGTAAGTACTTTACGTTTAATAAAATCATAATGCAATAATAATACAAAAATCATAATTAAAAACTTTCAATTTTCATTAAATAACTATAAAAATTGAAAATTAGTTGGTTTAACACATTATTAATATTATAATAGTTAAGTAATTTAATCATTATTAATTAATAGGGACACTGACAAGGGTATCAAAATAACACGTGTCCAATCGACTTAATCTTGTTTCATCAACTTGTTACATAATAAATTGTACCTTTACACACTACAGAGTTCAAATATATAAATCAAGCTTTTCCACTGAGAGTTATAGCCTTAATATTACATCAATGTCATTAATGATTAATTATTATCTATACTTCTTATATTTTTGCGTCATGATGGTGTGTCTGTTTTTCAAAAACATGAATCAAAAAACTATAAATTATTCACAAAATATTCCAAAAATATAAGTGTTTCTCGAAGATATTTATAGGAATTATTGTATACCTATAAGCATAGAGTAAATATACATAAATTTAATCTATGATGCTTTAACTAATAAAAAAAGATGAAATTATAATAAAATTAGGGATAGAACTTTTTTAAATTATTGAATTTAGTATAGAAAAGTGAATTGTGGTTAATTGGGTTCACATCAAACACATTTTGCAGAAAAAAATATTATTTTCAACTAAAGTGTGTTTGATTATGATTATCGTATAATATAAAAACTAAAAACGTTTTAAATAATTAGGAATGTTAAATAAAAACAAATAATTATCACCACCGTTTGTATTGCAACATTTTTCATACAATAATCGATATGTCACACTATACATGTTTTGAATCTAGGGACTTGAGCGTGAAGAATGCATGCGGGAAAAGCTCAAAATGAGAAATTTGCGTAAAAGATCATTAAATTTTAATGTCGTTTTAATGTAAATTTAAAATCGTTAAACTTTAAATATTACATAATGTTCTAAAGATATTGAGATAAAATCCAGTTTTTGAAGATAACGAAAAAAAATTAAACCTGTGTGCGGAATGGTTAATACACGTGAAATTAAAATTTAAACAAATATAATAAAAAAGATACAAGCTAGGCCATAATTATGCAAGGACAAATGGGAGTTGGGACATTTGCACTGGACTCACCGACAATAGACTAACAAAATTAGATAGTTGTATACGTACGTACTTATCATAGGTTATTTTGGAGAAAACCAAATTATGGTTAATTAACAAAAAAGATAAGAAAAATAGTTTTAATAAAATAAAATTCATATTACTAACTTAATTTAACTAAATTCATATTTTGTTATTGACCTGTATAATTTTTAGTTGAACTGAGCCATTACAATTTTCATTGCAATGAATTAATAAATCAAGGTAGAGTACCTACACAAAAATTATTTTTATACATTACTGATAAACATATTATAATTTATACAGTACCTTATGGACCTTTACTGTCGAATGCGACCTCTACTGAGATAATAAATACATCCGATCATCTGGTAGGTAACTATCGAAAACCCACTAATGTACAGATAAAGAAATGAGAAGAAAAAAATGAACCAGACGACTGGGTAATAATATATGTGCGAAAACGAAAACTGGTTTAATGACTTCGCCGGAGGTAAGTACTGATTCGTATGTATACATAAATATGGGTGGTTTACGGATAATATTGTTCCTGAAAATCGCGTCGATGGACGTTCGTTAAAGCAACGGGTGGGTGTTAATGCTTTGTTCATCATTTATGTTTCGGCGGGAAGCGGGCGAATAGTTTATTGTATAACAGGTCTTAAAGTGAACCAAGTGTCGAATACGTGCATCAATTTTGGTCACTGGGATAACCTGGGATAACATCTGTACAAACTTGCACTTTGCACTCTATTCCGGTGCTCCAAAAGGACGTGCAAGGAGGCGGGCACTGGCGACAGATGCAAATGTTATAAGGGTTTGCCAAAAACCTTTTGACATCATGAGATAATCATTTTATTCTCCCTATTGAATTTACCTGCACTTTATGTTAATACCAAAATGGTATTATTACATCAATAAATTTGAAGAAAACAATTCACTAAGAGAAACATAATTTTTTACAAGTATGATTCGATTAATTTAACGAAATATGTATGTTTGCAATGAAAATATTACTGTTTATTGACAACCACCCCTTATACCACAGCTAACAAATAATATCAAGAAAATGCGCTCTAAGTGCTCCGAGTTATGTTTCTGGATACAATTCCAGCGTAAACCGGTTTGTTTGTCGGAATATAGTTGGTGGCTGAACGTGGTTTTATTGAGGATGATCGTTTCGAGTGGGGGTTGATTTGGGTATGTTTAACGCTCGTATACTTCACAGTTACGATCGTCGTAGTATTCAAAATGGATCCATATGTGCGCAATGGGTCACGCAATGATAAATGGTCGTATTCGAATACATTACCAGTCAGTAGACTGTCGAAGCAGAGGTTATTTTGGAGCGATCACCCCCAAGTATAAAAAAAATTAAGTGACGAGTGGGCTAGTGATTGGTACAGATCTGTTGGTAAATTTTGTTAACAACGAACGAACACTAAAGGGAATTAGATAAGTAGTTATCGGTTTTTATCTAGTACTTATACCTAGTAGACCTAGTAACTACGTTAGCAAATAACAGTGTCGCTGCCTGGTACACACTAAAAGTGTTACATTTGAATACATATTTCCATCATAAATCTAGAATGGGTCAAGCTAGGCAGACAGTAAGTATCTTTTTACAATTAATTAATATATATTTTTGAAAATATTGCCATAAATGTTATTATTTAATTAAGTTAATTAAGTTTGGATAAAATACTTATGATAAATTACTATATTCTTTATTAATATATTGCATTAAAGACTAAATAATATTTTTTTGACATTCTGTAATATTATTTAGGTAGAGGAATGCACTACTCTCAATAGTCAGATACTTATCAGGTCATAACGTACCTACTATATATTTGTGGGGAAAAGGACGTTATAATGCAATCCATTATTCAGTAGCATGGATTATGACATTATACAAAAATACAAAATAAGTGCACAAAACGCAGCATTTAATCATTGCAGCCGGTTGTAGCTAGTTGATGCCGTAGGTACATCTATCTTTAGTACTACCATCCCGTACTTTTTGATATTGCTGTTCTAAGTCAACAGTATTTAGTTACTCCATTCCCCAATAAGTTCATCTTGGGTAATCCTATGACCTGACGATGTACCGATGTCCGATTTAAAATATATAGATATATAGATGGTCTAGAAAGTTTCCCGATACACCTAATCCCAATGGAATAAAATATGTACTGTTCGATTATAGAAAAATGATCATTGTTCACTTATATAAATAAAATGGTAATTGACAAAAAGATATTGTGCAGAAAATAAAACTCTGAAAATCGAAAACATTCCTAAATAAAATAATAAAAAAACACCAAATAATGTAAACATATTTTCAAATTTTAGCAGTAAATAAAAAAGAAAACAGTCAATCATCGACGTTGATTTATGTTCCATTTTAAATTTTAATTGTATTTTGATACACACATGACACATGGTCTCTAATATAAGTACCTAACCAAAACCTGACCAATATGCGTGTTGTTCTGTACTCGATTCCTTTTTCTGTTTTTATAAAGTTTCGGTGGAGACAAAATGAGTGTTGTGTTCAGTGTCAGTTCGAATGACGTAATTCTCATTCCTCAATTTCAAGAATTTTCGCTGATTCTGGGAAACGTTGATTATACATCACTGCCGCAACATAATAATAATCATATACATTATATTTATTATTATTTATCAGATTATTTATAAAAAAAAAACAAAAACAAAAATTAATTAATTTTCTAAAATAAAAAATAATATAACATTATTACATTAAAATATATTTCAATATTAAATGAACTAGAATAATATTACAAGTAATAGTAGCAAAAAGTAAACACTAGAATTACACAGTATATAGTATACTATGATATAAAAATGTATTTAAAATATACTTAAAGTGTATGCTGTAAGTATTATCACTCACTTAAAGACTTAAAGTATAAAATTATTTACTGTGAACCAAACTCGAAAAAAAGTCATAAGTATAATTGGAACACATATTTGTTTTCTTTAGATGAAACCATTAGGCTAATTTTGAGTTTCTTTAGAACTAAATCAAATGCTTATGTTATGTATAATGTATGCAATATACATTATGTAGGAAGTGTTTTACTAATCATATTATTAATCACTAATCATTGTCTGGATTATTAATACTACATAAAAATACCTACACAGAGTTAGAAGAAAGAATCTAAATCAGTAACAGATATTAAAATCCCTCAAAAAAAAAAAAATAAATACATATATTGGACTTTTATAACTGGATGTTGAAATTAATAAAACAATCATTTTGTATGAATGGATTAGTTACAAACTTTCTAATAAAGAAATATTCTTTACAATAAAGAAAAAATAGGTCTCTAAAAGTCACTCTACACTATGTTGAATACCGTCCCAGAATTATTGTAAACTATTTGGTCATAAAATTAATGAAATTTATGCCGACATCAAAATATACAGAAAACATCCCATCAGTATTTTACATGCTGTTACAATGCGATTATTAATCAGTAATCAGTTTTTCCAAAACGTATATAAGTTAAAAATTTTAGAATATAAGGATTAATATTTTTTAATGTTATAAAATTATTAATGACAGTAAATTAATTACTAATTAGTAGGGCAGAGGAATTTTAGCTCTAAAAAAGCACTACATATGCAAGTATTTACGCACTTAAAATTGTTTTTCGATTTAATTTTAAACTATTAATAAAATAAATAGGCTTTAAAATAAGCCAAAATAATTACCTAATTTATCTATAAAAAAAATTAATTACAACAAATTAATATTATTGTCTTATCGACAAGTGTTTCTAGGAAATACATATATCAGTGGACATTCAAAAACAATATTATACGACAAAAATTACAAATAAATACATTTCTATCCAAACATTTTGCCTGGATTGTTTTAAATAAAAACATTGGTGTTGAAAAAATTTAATTCAGTTAGATATATCTCAAAAAGTATAAAATAGTATGTAAAAGTATTAAATATGGCCTAAAAACAAAAAGTACTCAAGGTATGCATTTATATGCAAAATATAATTTCAAAACTAGCTTAGTGAAAGCATAAAACATATTTGTTTCGTACTATTTTTGTGACTTTGTGCAATACAAGTATGCATAATATTACAAGTCCGCTGCCTTATATTAATTAGTAACATATATAAAATTAATTACCCTGTACATTATTATTATTATTGATTATAGCATCAAATTCCATTATTAGAAAAGGGGCAGTTAAGACGTAACGACTTTAATACTAGTATCTTTTGATTTTTTTTTTTTTTTTCGTGATTTTCGTTTAGGAACAATTGGTGTGCTTGGAGGTACAATAATTGACAGTTGCGTCAAAGAGGTATCTTCTTCAAAACTTAACTTGTCAACAATTTCTTCACATACACTTGATGAACTTTCATCGCTGAAATAAACAAATTATACCGATTAATGATTATAATAAAAAATTATTGAGTCAATAAAAATTATAATATTTGCACATAGCTTCAATATCTTATTAATTTCAATTAAATCGATTAAATCAATTAATTATTGGTTATTAGCCACTATTTATTCAATAATTATTAATGTGTTAAATTTTGGTTCAACAAGTTATATTATTACAATGATGTGAATTTATCTATATTATAAACATAGTGATGAGATAAATTGATTTATTGATAGATAGTTGTTTTTTCTAATACAAATATAGAGGCGAATCTAAGGGAGGGGGAAGGAGAGACTAAGTTAAATACCACCCCTTGAGATTTTCTTATTTATGGACTTTGAGATACAATATAGCAGCATGAATCACTTATATTTTTTTGTGACCATTTATTATAAATACGAGCTTAAGAATGTATAAGTACATGAGATGATGTCACTTCTTCTTCAAAATCAGATTACTTTATTTGTTGTTTGACATTTATTAATTTTATTGTCTCAGTAAAAATTATTAATCTAATTCTTTCTATCTAACTCATTTTTTATAAGTAAGATACTCCAAAAACAATGTTTAGATGTAAATGCTGCAACTGAGTTAGTTAATAATACTAAATAAATGATGCAAAATGAAAGATATCAGGCGTACATTACATTTAATATGGTTAGGAAAACCATTTAAGACATTTCAGAAAAAAATTATATTGTTCGCTAGATGCAGTGCCGGCGTGACGAAGGGGAGGGCGGGCAGGGCCCTTGCCCGGGGCCTCACGCTTTCATAAAACCTCGCGGTTCAAAAATTGTACTTCTTTGAATATTAATAATATGAAATATGGACCATGAATAATAATGACGTATGAGAAATAAGAATTCGTGTTTTGACTGTAGGGGACAGATAATATATAAATAATTATTTTTAAGATTTTTAAGATATTATTATTGTCATAATTTATAGAGTTTCAGTTTGTCACCCGAATATTCCCCTGCATCGTCGATTGAAACAATGATACGACGATGAGAGCTTTGAGACGGCATCTTTCCCATCCCACTATCCCAGTACAGGGAATTCGCATTTCATAATTTTTAAAATATATTGGTTTTATGCAAACTTTTAACTAATTTTATATTTATGATATATTATATTATTATGAATATGAATTATTGTGTATTGACTGATTCATATGCCGGGACGTTTGACTGTTTTTGAAATAACGACGACCGACCGAAGACCGATGGTGTAGTTTCCACGGTCACTCGTTTTACCCTTTATTAATAAATGTATATAATAATTATCTATATTCTATTTTATAAATTTAGCATTAACAGGTATACACTACACTCAAATAATTTTCTCCCAAAAATAAGGGTAAAATTAAATTTTTTATGGTAACATAATTAGTTTCTTTTCAGTCAGTTATTTTCAAATTTTCAACTGTCATATCAACTAAATGTTATCTAAGAATTAATACATCAACACATGATTTTATATTATATATTTTATTACGTATGTATAAAAAAATACAATTATAAAATAAATATTATATTTTTTTTGTTTCCAAGTTTGATTTCATTGATTAACGTTTTACATTTCTTTCTCAATGTTTTCTATTCACTAACCACTGTCAAGGATTAATTCAATTATATCAAAGAATTCATTTTCAGAGGTTTTAGATCTGATTTGGGATCAAATCTCACATCAAACGTCTAGAAGTCATGCATTATTACCACATTTATAATTAATCACACTAAGGTTTAATGCAACAAGCGCTTTTCAAGTATTCAAGATGAAATTCATTAGTTCTTATTTTAATATCCATAAAGGTAATATTTTAATTATAGGAAGTAATTGAAGATCCTATTCATACTTAAAAAGTAACCTATATTAGACTGTAAAAAGAATCTTGTCGTAACAACTATTTGTATGCAATTGTTTAGCCCGATCCGTCCAGTGGTTTGAGCTGAGCGTATTTGGTATGTCAGTCAATCAGTTCCGTTTGCCTTTTATAAATGCATTATTGAAGATTTACATTTTTTATTTTAGCTTTTCTTTAGGACTTTCTCTATTATTTTTATTTTTAAACCACTAAACCACCCTTGTATTAAAGCGAACAAAACAAAAATAAATTATATAAATAGGTCAAGTCGTTTTTTACGTTTAACGAGACTAACGAATAAAAATTAATTTATATACATAGATTTATAATATAATTTAATTATTTCATTTTTTTGTAGATACCTAATACTGACAATCAAAATGTAAAATTGAACAGTAAAAAATTGTATATTGATGCAAAAACATTAAATTTTCATCAAACATTTCTTATCGTTTTGTATTTTATGATTATTTACTAGATATAGTCGTGTTTATGGGGGAAGCCGGGTAGGCACCAACCCCCGACGGAATGTTTCCACCAAAAAAATCATGCCAGAAGAAAAAAAAGTCAGTCTAGAATTTTATTTATTATATTATACTTAACATGTAATTTTATATCAATATTCGCTGTTCAAACGCTTATAAAAAAAAATTGTGCCTATGGATTTTGATGATTTTTGAATGACAATAAAAACTATTTATATGCGATCTTCTATTTAATTTTCAAGTATTTTGTACAAGCCAAATTTTTTTATAACCGATTATAAAAAAAATGTAAAAATTATTTTAAATGCCTATAAGTAGCTTAAAAATCATTATAATGTTTTGAAAAATATATGACATAAGGGAAATATCAATCTTAACAGCTGGTAAAAATTTCAAGTTTCTGCGACTTATACTTTTTGAATTATAACAAATAATTAAAATCGTTTGAGGATAAATCGCTATTTTATGTAATTTCATAAAAATTTAAATTTCAAACAGTCATAAAATTTTTTCCTTCAAGTCCGGTAGAAATTTTTTTAAAGATTTTTGAAGAGTAGTTCATGGATAACCTATTGTTAAAATTTTGAACCTTAAGTATGAACAGAATAAATTTTATGAATTTTTATCTACAAAATA
The DNA here is from genome assembly GCA_025469195.1 of Chaitophorus viminalis. Lineage (NCBI taxonomy): Eukaryota > Metazoa > Arthropoda > Insecta > Hemiptera > Aphididae > Chaitophorus > Chaitophorus viminalis. The sequence goes on from JAIPRK010001010.1 coordinate 71,547, forward strand.
ACTTGCAAATTATCGTGATTTTGACACATTTTATACAAATTTGAGCTTTATGGGCTTATAAAAAAAATTTAGTGAAACGATCTCCGATATTTTTTAGTTGCGATAAGTTTAACTTATTATAAACCTTGTATTTAATTTTCAAGAATTTTCGGTCAGCCAATTAAATTTTATAGATGTTTAAAAAAAATTTACAAAAATCGAAAATTCAATTTGTTTATATATAAGTCAAAATATATCAAAATTCTTTGAAAACTTAACCATGTTTAGAAAAAGCCAATATAAAGACTTGGTGAAAATTTCAAGTATTTTGATTTTTCATTTTTGAGTTAGAGCATTTTAAATAAATGTATTTTGTCAAAACGTGAATTTGCGTAAAATTTCCCGTTTTTTTCGTAATTTTTTTAACGTTTTTTTCGACACTTTGAAAAAGTATTAAAAAAGTTGCATTTTTAACTGGCCAAAGTACCATCTACATTCACTTTCCTTTCAGAAAAGTTGCTGGTTAAAAATCAAAGCATTTTTACTACCAAAAAACGTGTCCTCAGACACAAAAAAAAAACAAAAAAAAAAAAATATCATTGTAAAACCAATAGATTCCTTCACTCCGTTCAGAATCTAAAATTCGAACATATACAAATATAATATTTTTGCAATTTATCTAACATTAGTGGATGTGAAGGGGTTATACAAATTGTAGTTTTAGTATTATTTACCTAGAATAATCAGATATATCTATATTTTTAGGTTGTTCTGCATTTGATCCTTGTTCCATTAATTTGCTGCATATCTTCAATTTTAGTTTTTCCTGTTAAAATTGCAGGTAATTTTCAAGAAGAAATTTTAATTAACTATATATATATATATATATATATATAAATAAAAACAGTAAAAACACAGTAACAAACATTTCGAGGATCCTCTTTATAGTAGTCTAGTAGAGTTTCACAAAATGTCTGTCCAATATCTTCGAAGTCCTTAATGGTAAGATGAGTGTTTGCTCGGGAGCCAAGGGACGAACCACAAAAAGAAGCTTCCATTGTATAACTATTCTCCACCCCCATTAACCATACAACTACTCGAGCTGTATTCTCCTTTGAACGTTGTATGTTGAAATTACAATCTTCGAATGAAAACTGATTTTGATGTAGGTAATTAATATTAACATAGTATAAGATAAGTTTCTAATAAGTTGTTTTTTTACAGTAAGTAAGTTAGCATTCAACGTTTACCTTTTCTGGAGCATTTTTATGTAATAATAGTGGAAATATTTGTTCCTGAAGTTTTCTTCCTTCATGACCTTTTCCTTCACAACCATACATAAATATGTTTGACTTCCTCGAATGAGCATGCAAATCACAAAACATTACCACTTGACGTTCTTCTATTAATCTTGTAACAAAATATAGATAGGTATACCTATTAGTCTTATATTTATTTAGAAACAAATAATTACATATTATGCACTAAAGACAAAAATAATTTCAGAAGTATAGTTAATTTGACCAAATAATTGTAAATTTGTCATTGTTACACATTTATTGCTTATACTGGTATTAGTGTATTATAGTAGGTAACTAATATATTATATTGATAATATATTAATAATAACATTATATAATATAATTTATTTATTGTTTCCTTATTAAAAAATAATAAATTTTGTTCAGTTTCAGCATTATAAAGAAAAAATAGTGTAAATTATTATCTAATAATTTAGATACTTACTTAAAATCCACTTAAGTGTCTCACAAAATATACGTAAGAGAGGGTTATTTTTATTTGATCTTTGACTGAGGTCATATTAAGTAAATCAAAAGGAAAATTGAATAAATAGATCAAATTGTATACAAATTATGAATTGACTCTTTAAAATTATGTTAGAAAAAATACCTATAAGTCGATAAGACTGGTGGAAAAGCTTTTTAATAATTGTTCGAAAAGTGGTGAAAAGAGGTCTGAAAATTATTATCAAAATTCAAACCTTGTTATCCATTATTTTGTATGTTTGATTTTTTATTTTTATTTATATTTGCTCAAAATTATATCACATTTAAATTATTCCATAGAATACTATTAAAATTATACCTGCGGAGCATTAGTTTTGTATGCCAAATGACAGGATGAGCATCTCGAATCACACTACGATATTGCCGATTTAAGTCTCGTCCATTCAAAGAGCATCTACTATTACCAACAACCACACCATCAGGGTTTAACATCGGTATTAATTTGAAAATAAAACGATTTCGCAATTCCTGTAGCATAATTATATTTAAGTTTGTTTTTAGCAAATAAAATAAAACATGAATAAATTGTGACTAAATTAATGAAAAGATAGAGAGGTTGGATTAATTCCACTTGTCAATCCTAGACCATACTAATGTACATCAATAAAAATAATCACCACAGCTTGTAATGAATCTCCGGTTAAAAAATCAATAAATCCTTTCATCATCCAAGAAGACGGAGTTTCTGATGGGTGAACACGTGCCGTTAAGACTATAACTTTCTTTTGCTACATGCAGGTAATATATTAGATTATTAAAAAATTAAAAATGGAATGAATAATAACAATTAAAATTACTTTTGGATCTTCTTCTTGGCAAGGTTCTGTAACTGTTAAATAATGGACATTATTACCAGCTAATGTCCGACATAGAACTCTGAGCTTTGTAAATACCGCTTTAACAGGGTCGTCCTATAAACGGACGTCAATTTTTATTTAAATTTAATTCAAAAGTAATTATAGTAGGCACTCATAATATTTTTATTTATTCGGCACCTTGAGCTTTATTAGATAGTCTTGTAAATTCGTATACGTGTACGGATAATTATAAGCCAAATATACAGTGTCCATATCGTGTGGAAATTCTAAAAGAAACGACAATATGTAACGTGGGTTATCTTCACTGTCACCGTTTCTGAAAAATAAGATACAACTGAAACAAATAATTTATTAAATTTAAAAAGGCAAAATAATTACGTCGCATCGTTTCGATAATACGCAATATTTTCTCCGCAACGCCTCCAGCCCACAGTTTTTTCGCTATTTTCTTTTATCGAATACATTAATGGTTTCATTCCAGCAGTAAAAAGACTCTCAGACTTATACATATTGACAATAGAAAATCTGAAACAAATAAACAATAGCTTTTACCTTTTTTGGATAACTAACAGTATTTATAATAATATATTATATAAAATATATATGCTTAGTACATTTTCAATCATCATATTCTCTTTAATATCTGTATACATATTTGTCTATTTTTTATATATTTTTTCTACAGGGTCCGGCAAAAAAAAAAAACATTCGAGATATTAATATTCATAATATTTAGAGATAGTGCTGTGTGAGTTATGATAGTGGTGCAACGGTGGGTATCGATAGATAGCAGTGTACGTGCCATTTTTAGTTAGGAACCATGAAGAGGGAAAAGTAGGGTTCCAACAAGACGAAGCCTCAGGCGTTCATTGGGCAATTTTGAGAGAGTTGGTTCCTGGACAACTCCTTTTTTGCGAGGAGACATTACCTAACCCCCAAGGTCATCCGATTTATCACCTAGTGATTATTTTCTTTGGGGATACAATTTAAAGGTGCAAGTGTTAAATCATTGCCACACCCCTGCAACTTGCAAGCAACTTAAGGAGATATTCATCCAGTCGTTGGCTGCCATTACACGAGAAATGACACGAAAATGTATGGACAATTTTCAAGAAAAGTTTCATGATCGTTTAATAATCAACTAAATAATTAAAAATGGCATACTATTAATAATATTAAAGTTATTAAAAAAAATATGATTTTTTTCTGTATCATTATTATTTTTATTTACAACTACCTTCGGAAATAAGGGAGATTTTTGCCGGATCCTGTACTTATAATTATTATTGTTTTTATTACCTTCTATTATTTTTTCTCCAAATCAAATTTATTTATAATTGTAATATATACCACATTCTTTATACTATTAAGAATTTAAGACCTCATTAAGTTCTAAATAAATAAATAATATATTATATGCCGAGCCACCGAGGTATTATATAGTAAATAAATAATGGTATAATATATAAGGGTACATAAAGTACATTGGATATAAATATATAAGTGTAAGAGTGTATCTAATAGTAATAATATTCTTTGTGTCATTTATAACGACTAACGAGTAGAAAACTAAGTATGTCCAAAGCGATTATGTGATTTCGGTTTTTAAAGAATTAAATGTGATAATTATTGTCTCTAATGTTTTATATCTATAATGACAGAATCAACTTTTTTCATTAGGAAAATGCATATAAGTCGTATTAATTCTGGTTCGACACAAATTGTTTTGTTTTTATTATCCTCAATATTCTAATTTAAAATTGTTTGTTGTAAAATGTTGCATATTTCGTTACCTACTTTATGGACAAACTCGACTATAAAATTTTACGATATAGAGATACGCAATCGTATTACTATGTGAAGACAGACGTCGATGTAATAGTTTGCATTCAACTTAAGAAGAAACCCGTTTTCTACAATAGAAAAATATTAACAGTTGTTGTTTCTATTGTTAAAAACATGTTACCTATATCGAGTTGAATGTAAACGATTACAGCGACGTCTAGTGGCTGCATCCACGTAGGTGCTATACCAATTTTAACAATAAAACAGCATATCTATAGTATAGATTCTATACGTATGATTATAAAATCAATGTTGAAACACTGGTACAAAAAATTAATAATTTTCATTTGAAGTGGTTATTTTTAAATTATGTAGGTATTTCCAAATTCACTTTAGTGCAATGTACATTCAGGCAGGTCTTTACGAAGGCAATATTTGGCAACACAGCGCACGGCATTTGCTGACTAAAAGTAAAACCAAATATTCCCATAATTTATTTATTGATTAATTTATTATTAATTATTTAAATTATTACATGATTCAAACATATATATATATATATATAATCGATTCAGCAATAATATTTTTATGCATTTATAATTTAATATTTTTATTTTTTTTTAAATAATGCCGCGGGGTACTGATCGAAAACGGTCCATCTATGCGGACTAGAGCGAGGAGCGGATATTCATTGAACTAGATTCAAGACCGTTCGCCTGCCCGATTCGCAATTTTGCTGTGTAAAAAAAAAACAGCATAACATAACATAATATATAATACATATGGATTCATGATGCCATAGTTGTTCCACGTAGCATTATTGCCTTCACCGAGTTTGGGTTCGTATCACTTTCTCTAACTCATATTTGATTAACCCGGGATCACGGTAGGAACAAAAATGCTGAAACTTTTTCGATAAAACTCTGAAACTCAGCTCGCACTCGTAAGAATAAGTGCATGGGTAAGAGAAAACCCTGGGAACGTTCCACAATAATCTCGCTCGGCTTTTGCACAAGACAAAGATCCCTAGACAGATCTTTCTATATCATAAGTACATCTATACAAAGAAATAAGAAATACTTATTTTTATTTTTGTCGATTACTTTCAATTGATTTTATTATTTGTATCTAAATACATATTTTAAATTTAAATTTATTAACTGTAATATTTAAATATTTTACACGTAATAACTAAAAAGTATAGAATTAAAAAACGCATTGAAAATTGCAATGCATTAGTACACTAAACTACACCTACATACAACTCGTAGAATCAAAGTCATAAAAAAATCATTGTTAATTATTCATACCTATATTTGATGTTATTTTTTGTATTTTCGATTCTGAAATAGAACCACTGTGTGTGCCGGTTAGTATACATATCCGATCTCAGCGATAGTTCATAATATGTGCTGGTAATTTTGACCACTTTGGCAAGGTTACCGGATTCAAAACGTGATTCAAAAATCAAGTCTGATGGGTCTTGACTACTATGCGCTTGAGAACATGCACTACCACCAACAGCTGATCGACAAAACTGCAAACAATTTAAATCAAGCTTGTACGGAGAAAATATGAATTAGTAAATTATTATATAATATAAATATGAACGCACATAATTTACGCTGCTGATAGGATAGTACTTGAAGACTACTTCTCCTGAATCTTCACCTACTTGTTTCGGCTGTATTTCCCTACCCGTAAACTTATACAGGGGTTCTTTTTCTGAATAAGACGTAGATATTGGATAAATATGAATAACTGGATCGTCTAGAACCTAAAACAATGACTTCAGATCAACTTTAAAAAATTATAAAAGATAAATTAAACAATTAACTGCACAGATTAAAAACTATTAAGTTTTGGTTATGTATTAACAAAACCATTAAAGGTTCAAATTAAAGGTTTATTTAAGGTTCAAATAATGATCTTAAAAAAAAAAATTATCTATAAATAATCATCATTTTTAAAAGACATACACTTTCCTACATCTAATTTTTAAATAAAATTAATGAATCAAATCTAATTTCAAATAAATAAAAACGTTGCATTGATTAATATAAAAGTGTTTTAGTATAGTATAAATTAAAATTATTCAAACTTTATAAATATTTTAGACGGTACTTATATCCAATAAATTAAATAGTATATTTCTTACTTGACACTCCATTGGCCATCGAGCTGCTTGGTAAGGGCAATCTACTTCTTTCATCAACGGAAAAACTTCTTTAACGTCTCGTAATTTAGAAACTATCTGCGATGTGTCGCTATCTGCATTTATATTATCAGCTTGGCCATTCCTCAGCGTACGATTCAATAAATTGTTTAAAAATGTCCCTTTAAAGATTAAAATAATAAAAATAGAATTAAACAAATAAAACAAAATATTATATAATGATAAAAATTTCAATGTTTCATTACATTTTTTTTTTTTGCGTATATTTTAATGAAATCATAATAAATAAATTATATTGTTTTTTAAGATAATTAATAAGATAGTTAAGCGATTTTTGTGGATAGTAAATTAATAAAAATAAAATAGTCTATTAAAGAAATCCGTAAATATACGGATGGTATAAATTTAGTTAAATAAATTTTTAATAAATGTTAAATAGGTACCTTGCAAATATTACTAATATAATGTATAAATAGACGCATTGAATTTAAGTAAGAAAGTAAGTCTGTCAGTCTTGTTTAAATGGTTAAACAATAATAAGCATGAAAATAATTTATAACCAATCGTGAAGAAAAATCAATGGAGTACTAATTTTAATAAAATATTATAACTATATATAACATTGAACTTCTAAACTAAACTAAAAATAAAAAATAAAATATTAAAATCTATTGAGTTTTATTATGCATACAAAATAAAACTGTAACTGTTATTAAAATAACTAATAATAATTATTATTATTTAATGTGCTACAGTTAAAACCACGACGAACTATTGCAGGTACCTACTAATATTCTATTATAGAATAAAGTGGATACAACTTAGTTCATAAATTGATTCCGTTTTTAGTACAAAATATGAATATTAAAACAATGGCATTTTGGCATGTAACTACCCATTAATCAAAACCACCATATCTATATGATAGAATCCTACCTATTAAATTGATTGAGTTTGAGAAGATACTGTACAACATTTAATCGTGTGATGTCACGAACTTATAAAACAAATATTATATACACGCGTAATGATGTTGTATTATAATTTGTATTGTATTTATTTACAACAAATTATTCATAGTTAGTTTGAAGGACAGTGAGGTGTTATAAATATATACTTAAGTCTTAAAGTTATTACACAAAATAATAAAAATATACAAAATTTATAAATATTTAAATATATATACCTACACATACTAATATAATAAAATATATTAGTCATATTATTATTTTTTTCGACACTACTTACAAAAAATATGAAAATTTACCCAGAATCTCACCTAGAAATCAGAATATTGCAGAATTATACTAATAATAGGTACCAAATATTTTTTATTTCATGTGTTTATTAAAATTATATTTTATTCTGGATAGGTAATAGACATACAATAGCTTCATTTTTTTTCTATACACGAAAATTCTAAAATAATAATTACGCACCTCAGTCTAAATTATAATACACAGAAATAAAAATATAAAATATATAAGATACAAAATTAAGTGTTTAAAGAAATTATTTATGTGACAATACAACAACACTGGTTACAAAGAGAACAAACACGTGCGTGAAAATGTTTTTAACAACATGACGAATGTATAATAAAACATTGTACCTTTTGTACAAATAGGGAATAGCGATGCTTGCAAGTCTCTGACCTGAGCCATGTTAACGTCTGCATTGGCCTCTTCCATGATTTACACTCGTGACACACCGCGTTCTCACTAACATTCGTCTGGTTACTACGGTGACACCGGCAGACTGTGGCCAATCAATATATATTATTATGCCCCTTGCGGTTGCAATTTATACGTACCAAGTCAAAACTATGATCAAAACACCTTGCACAAACTACATGTGTATACAATACAAATAAACACACATACACACACGCGCGCGCGCGCCCGCGTATATGTGACGCAATTCATGTCTGTTTATATATATATAAGTACATAGTACATTCATGATACCTATATATTATATAAAAATTTCTCAGAAAATTAATTTTGAAAAAAAAAATCCACTACGCAAAACACCAAGATTCTATGGGCTATTTGAAAAGACTTGTGTTTTCAATGACTTACATTAACTTATAGACTATTTCGAAATTTTCCCCACCCATCAATCACAAACACCGAGGTATTTTTACATTATTTGGCATATTCTTATTAGTACCAAGACCAACTAATGTAATGCAATACACTATGTATAAATAATTTATTATAATAGTTGCAAATCGTAGTACAGTAGGTACCTTTTATATAATCTAAAGATAAATAATAAAATAAAGTAAAAAGGTAAAATAGGAATATTTATAGGATCAAATATCACGTAAGCTCATAATATTCCAGTAATATGACACTCGAAAGTATGAATGAGAATCAATCATTTTAAAAATCAATTTTGTCACTTGTCACATAACAATAAAAAAAAACATAAGTTTCCATTATTTTATTTTATTTTTATCCAGCATTTAAAATTAATATAAATTAGCATTATGTATTTATATGAGTATATTACCTTCTTATATTTTTACATCATTCTAAATTAATTAAATATACAAATCATACAATATATTTACATGTATAAACTTATTAATTATTATGTACTGCATAAGTTTTAGAAAAGATAAATCAGTTACTGATACACGATAAAAACTTACATACTGCACGCATTTCAAATATTTCACTAGGTAACAAAATTAGCAGTCAATTGATTTAGTAACAGGAATGTTTTAAATACGCTTTGCATAAAATTTTTATGTATTGAAGACATACAACATGCACTTATGAATTATGGCATTATTATTTGTTACTCTAAACAAATAAATTTAAATCTATCTTTCAGTTATTGTATTACATAACTTCAATGCAAAGTATAAACACGCAATCGTAGAGTAGTGTGATTACTGATTAATAAATCATCAACGTCAAAATTGTTTTCATCGATAAAATTATCACTACTATGAATGTGAATTCGTACTGTACATATTATATTCGTGTAATCAAAATTTAGTCTCTAATATTAAATTCATTGTCAAAACTTGGAAAGAACATAGTTAGTCAAGGTCAAACGTCAGGTCATAATTGCGCTGCTGCTACTAGTTGAAATATAAAAGGTGTTAAAATGGCTAATTATGAGAGAAAGTCATCCAGCATCACATAATATACGGTGCTTTGCGCACTATTTAAACTTAGTATTTTTAGCTCATTATTCGTTGATTCATTGAACAATGTTCAACATACATAATTAATTCCACAAGTATTGGAGTACAATCAAATCTGTAGGGAAATTTCTTTAAAAATTATACTATGAGAACAAATATATTAAAAAGTAAAATGAAGTACATTGTCCCAAGTATCAAATGTATGTATAACTGAAATATATGTGTGATACTCAATGGGTTGAAAACTATGACGGAATTTAGGGATTTGTTAAAATTTTCTAACCCATTATTATTAAAACTTGGAAGGATTATGATCATTTCAAGGTATCGATACAATATCATCTTGAAGTATTTTATCGATCTATGACGACTAGAGTAGATACCTATATAATAAGGATGATAATGTTGAACCCAGCAAATATATTCTGTTTTCGATAACACTCCAACTAGGTACCTACTAATGTAAAAACTCACAATCAGTATAGTGACTAGCTTTACAATCACTACAACATACGTATATAGTAGAACCAAACACGTGCCTATCTAGACTTTATAATAGCGGACGTGTTAATTAATTATAATATATTCTTCATCTAACGTATTAAGATTAGGACATCTAACTATATTAACATCTGTTGTAGAAACTATTATTAAAATCATTATAATATTATCTTATTAAAAATGCCGAATTACTGATTGCGTAACATTTAAGGTTACGGTAACAGTCATCTTCATACGTCATATTTGGCTACATGGGTCTATACTATTTAAATACTCAATTCTAAACCACCAATGTCGACATGATACCATATACAGAAATCTGTATAAATATAGGTAATATTCTAAAATCACATGTTTAACTAAATTATGCTTTATTGGACTATATACTACCTCATTGCCTACCAAAGTCTTTACCAAAATAGTGTAATGAATAACTAAAAGTATAAAATAATATTTTATTTTTATTTTAGTTTAACTTAAAAAGTGATTTTATTTATTTATACATCAATGTATAATAGGTACTTAAATAATATATCTTCGAACGGTTCGTAGTATAATTAATATATTTGTGACTAACCAGAACGAGTTTAGAACAAGTGTTCAACATAAACAAGTCGAATCACTACAAACATATCAAAACACTTTTAAATTAATACTCAATGTGAAAATATAGATCATACAGTACATTTAATGCAATTTTTAAAAAATCTGCACTCTAATTGTAATCTATTGATAATCAAGAAAATAATAAAAATTTTGGAAAAATAGCTCAGAAAAATCTTGTGAATATTTCTATTAATTGCCAAGACAATCAAAAGAACAATTTACTATCCCCAAAATAATCCATCATTATATTTTTTACTTCTAAAAAAATGCTTTAATTCAGAAATAGAAACGAGTGATTGGATCAGTATATAGGGTACTATCAGATTTATTGGAATTTAATGCAGTGTTGGAACAGTGGAAGCTGGATTGTAATTTTAAAAAATAAAGCTGTGATCAGCCAATATCAGATCCGTCTACTCAAAACGCAATCTAATTATAACTAAAAAACTAACTTCAATTAAAAGTTCTAGTGATTTACCAGTAACTACGACAACGCACGTAGTAGGTCGTAAGAATACATATTTTCAAAGCTGTAAAGAGTGTAAAGAATGTAAATGTTCCTTTCAATTGCAATATTCTTTAAAAACGGATAATCTATACATGTCTAGGGATATCAATATTCCTATACATGCAAAAAAAGTTATAAATATTTTTTTCAAATAAAAAACAAAAAAATTACCTAGATTAGTATTTAAAATTTAGTTCAATAATTATTATAAGATTTGGCGATAAAAATGTTTAATTGTCAATTTAATTTATATAATCTAACTAGGTAGTATTATACCAATTGATACAATTTTAATTCTCCCCTCCACTCACTCGTAATTGTTCTCCGGTAATGACCTTGTACACCAGTAATACATTTATTAGATTTATAGATAAGTATTTTTTAAGACTTTTCTATAACTTATCTATTTTAGTGTTTATTCAATATTTATGGGAAATGTATAGGAGTAGCGAGAAAAAGCAGAGCAATAACGAACATCATAACGTTTAGTAGCTGGAAGGCTAGTTCAAGTATCATACATTTTAAATTATATACCTAGCGATTTATCTAACAACAGTCATAGTTTATCCTAAAAATAAAATAGTTATGCATACAAATTATAAAAAAAAGTTTTTATCTAACAAACAAAAAATATAAATCCAAAAGTAAATTCATTTTCATAAAAAAAATATAATAGTTTAAAACTTTAAATTATTTTTCATTTATTTATCATTTTTAGACCATTTAAGTTTCCAAATGAACTAACACATTTAAAAGTAAAAAAAAATTGTACGTAATGCACGAACTTTGAACATAAAATTCATTGCCTAAATTATGTTTTCCTTTCGTTACACGATGCCTATTATACAACGTAATGTATTCAAAACACGCAAATCTACAACAAAATAAATGATGATTTCAAAGAACAAAGATTTTTTTGTTTGATTTATAAATGATGTTAAAAGCATATGAACTCAATTAAATTATACGTTTATATTTACAGTTTCCATATTTATTATACTATATTGAAATAAAAACCTTAAAAAGTTCTTTCATAAATCATGATTTCAATTACTTTGAAAAACTGTTTACGTGCAGGAAGTAATAGATAATATTTACATACATATTATGTAGGTACCAACAATTATTATTGTTCGTTGTCCTGTTAAAGGTATTATGGCTATTAGAATATGAGTTAACAAAGAAACTATACTCACATACATTAATATAATAATACTTCCTATAGTATATATAGCATATTATACTATTACTATAGGTATATAGTATATTATAGTATATTCAACAAACTAATAATAACTCAAATAATTAGAGTAACTAATTCAAAACTATACAGTCTAGACGAGTTTTTTTTTTTTTTTAAATGGGTATTGTGTTGTAAACTGAATACTCAGTTGTAAAAATAATAATCAAAGTATGATCAAATTGACTACCTACTAATGAGTTCCAGATCATTTGTATAGTAATACATTTATAATGAAATCCATTAAAAAAATGTATGATACTTACGTGTCAACAATTTATGTTTATCGATCCATATTATAAATATGCAGTAACTGTATAAAACTTTTTGATCCACGTGGAAAGTTAAATTGATTTTCATGTAAGGTCGTATAAGGATCTCTGAAATCTAAAACAAACTAGAATAAGAAAAAATATTTTTGAGAAGTAATACTTTTTAATACTATTTAAAGCAATATTCAAATACATAAACATTTTACATTACCAGTAGTATGAGCCAAAATATAGTTTTCACATTGATAATACCCATTGATTATTAGATGACTTATAGACTGTAGTTAAAAACAAATATGGTTTTTTTTCACTAATATTAAATTTATTAGACTAGAAACAAATATTATGTTCAATTATTTAAAGTATTCATCAAATAAAAAAAAATATATATATAATATGAACACTTACATTTATTATTATCATATAGGTGAAGGTTACAAAGTACTTGAACTATGTTGAATCATTTTGTAAAAAATAAAATAATATTTTATTGAATATAATGAAAAATTAAGGTCTAAAATTGCAGCTTATTTTATTCCTGTGTAGTCTTGCAGAACGAAATAAGTGGTAAACTATAAGTTAAACTGAAACCAACAAGACTTGGATTGATATTAAAAGGTTTTGAATAAACCCAATTGTTCTACATAAATATTTCTCAGTAAATTTATTACTAAATTTATTATGATGACACCACACCCGCATATGTTATCTCAGTCTTGCAAATGTACAACATAACAAATTTGCATTGAGTAGTTCAATTGCTGTATTCTTGATTTTATATTAACGTAAACTGACTACTTTCTCAAAAATTCTTGGAAAAAACATTATTTATATTTTGGTGGATAGATTTTTTTTTGGATATGTTAATTTTTAAGCAAATTATGAATATGTTAAGTAATACAATTAAAATATTACAAAGAAATTTGATAAAAAGTTTATGCTAATATTAAAGCTAATAATACAGCATTTTAAATACTGAATACAAATTTGCTATGTTGTACATTTGTAAGACTAAGATAACATGTAATGCAAGTTTCTCTTAAATAATTAAGTCTGATGTTCTATAAATCTATATAAGTAATAGTTTATTATAGATCAGATACTTAAGAAAATATTTTTGAGACATCGTCCTTACCCGTTGTTAGTGATAATATCATACCAGTACACTTTAAAACTTTTTTCAGGTTTAATTTAAAATATAATTCTTAAATTGTGTACTTGTCTTGTAATTTCTTAACTAATTTACTCTTTACATTTTCAGATTTTTTTTTAAAAAAATAAACATAATTTTATCCTTTAAAGAATATTTTATTATTGGTTTAAATATAAAACTGTTTAAGAAACTGTTCTTCCAGTGGATGTAAAGTACCAACAATAACCATAGAATGTAATGGTGATCCTAAATCTACATTAGCCATTTCAGTTAATGTGCCAGCAACTATCTTTTGATCTGACCATCCAATGCGAGCAGCACCAACACATAGACATTCTTGAGTAACATCTAAACCAAAAAATCATTGTTCAATATGAAAAATATTTTAAACACAATCAAAATATAACTTACAATTCTCCCCTTCAAATTCATTATTTTTAATAATATCTAATAATTGTGAAACTGCTTGTTTTACTTCCATATACCTGGATGGCTGGTATTCTTTTTTCTTTTTAGTGATACTTTCCCATGTTGGTTCTTTTACTTGAATATCTATAAATAAGTAAGTTATATGTAAGTTTAAGTAATATTTTAAGATCAATACAGTGAAACCGTATTTAATCGTCACCTGTGTATAAAGAACAACTTTATAACAGACAAAATGATTAAGTTACGACAAAAATAATAAAATAGAAAAAGCCAGTCTATAATGGACACTTATGATGGTTTAATGACTATATGTTAAATACAGGTCCCACTGTATATACATTCAACTTAAAATATTAATTATTTAAGGTTTAAAAAAAAAATTACCAAGTAGACATAAGGTGTGTAAACCATTTGCTTTGTTTTGATTAATTTTGTTAATGAAACTGGAAGGTTTCCAAACATCAGTCCAGAATGGTATTGAAACAGTTTCCCCAAAATGATACAACTTGTAAACAAATAATTACCTAACATTAATTTGAACAAAATATTTGCATATAATAAAATTATAGTTACTTGAAGTCCACAACATCCAATAGCATTCATAATAGAAGCATTGTGAATCACTTTGGTGTCAATGTTTAAATCTCGTGCTCTCAGCAATATATCAGCATGTGTAGTTGCACCAAACGGATCACCAACTACAAGTAAGACTACATCTACCTCATTAGATTTATCTAGTATTTCATCAGCACCTTGTTCAACTAGCTCGCGGTCTGCTTCAATCAATGGTCTTTCATAAAATGTTTCCTAAATAAAACAGTAAACAAATATATACAATATAATAACAATAATTTTATGAAAATTGAGGCGCTTTGTGATAATATAATAGTGTGATAATAATTTGTAATAAGTAAGATATTTTCTAAGAGGATTAAAAAACAGATAACCAACTTAGTTGTTCTTTTGACATTAAAATTTTCTTGAGGTACTGTACATTAAAAACCTATTATAATTTTGAAAATGTACATAATGTACATAAAATTAACATAAGCTTAAAGATTATTATTAAAACATTGTCTGAAAATAAAATATTTGTTTTCAAAGTAAAAATAATGATGAAAAACAAGTCATTTAACACTACCCGCACATGAATGAAATGTTTGAGTTGAACTAAACCCTCTTAAGTGACATGATGTACAATTATTTAAAACAATTACCTAATTAAAAAAATTTATAAATTGAAAAAAAAACAAGTAATTTAGAACGTATAATAGACAGTCAATCACTCGTCCCTGATAATTGAAGGTAATAGTAATAAATTAATAATAATAAACCGATATAAAATTGTCAAAATGTTTTATTAATATCTACTAACCAGTTGTAGTTTATCTTCAGGTAATATGGACGTGTACGATTCCAAGTACACACGTTGGGCCTTTCGAACAATTTCGAGACCTCGGACTGTGATGTCTTTGACGTCTCCTAAACCTATTCCTATAATATAGAACATTGTCGAGATACAACGGAAAGTAATAATAACCACCGGATGTTGTCAAATGAAAAAAATTGAGGAGAATTGAGATTAAACAAATAACTGTAAAAACGTATAACCTCACGGTCGTCACGAATCACGATCCAATTCGAAAAACGAGGAGCTGGTATCTATCTGTTAACATTCGTACAGGTTATGATAACGAATATGTCACTATCAGTAGTATGAAATGCGATAACATATTAAAATGCATGGAATAATTATTATTAATTATTATACATAATTTAACATATTATGTACCTACATAACTTAGTACATTTATTCAAAATGTATTTATTTATTTAGTTTATTTAGTCATGACTTACGAATCATAATTACTAATAAGCCTGGAAAAAAGTGCACTAAAAACCATCGATAAAATATGGGTTTACACGAATGGCGTTCATAGAATTCCGAACGCAAATTAAGTCTTTTATTTCAGTGGTTTTTAGAACACAAGACAATGGTGAATTACTGAATAAGTAGTTGACAGTTGTATATAATCAAGTATAATAATTCATTTTTCGTACGACTGTATACGATGGCATAATAAGTCTAAAATTAAAGAGATGCCTAATTCAATTTAAATGAAAAATAAAATAAGTATACAATGTATAAATATTTTTTTTGAATAATATAATCTAATGAATGACCGGAATATTAATTATATGATGAGTATAATTACTATAAAAATATTATGCCTTTGCTTCATATGTCATTAATAATAACATTAATAACAAATGATATAATAACTTAATACTTTCATCGCCTTAATACAAAATATAATGCGACGACTACAGAAAATATTACCATTTTTTAGAATTTCTGAACACGGATTAATTATCTGCCACAGTGGTACCTATTTAAATGGCGGAATGCGATTCGCGTAAGTACCAAACTTTTTGTTTTTTTGGTGTATGAACAACTCAGGTGCTCCATTTAATTTTCGCAAGACATATCACGACGTTAACATCGGAATAGCCACGCTCGGCATTCCGCGGTACCTATTTAAATATAATTTATACCAAAAAAAAAAAAATACTATATTGAATAATAGTATAAATAAGTTTAATTGAAATTATTAAACCGTGTAATGTGGGTACATGAAATTAGTGATGGAGGCACTTGGAAAGCATAGTCTAAGAACATCTTAAAAAAATGCACTTTTCATTGAAATCTGGACTCTAATCACATATTTACACAGATATATCTACATAGATATCTATGCATACTTATGAATAAATAACCTAGTATCTATCCATTATTGGTCTATGATATTTTTCAGTTTAAATAATTGCATACTTACGTGATTTAAGTATCTTAATAGGTACCAACCGTAGTTGATGTAGGTACAGGAAATCTGACTGTTTTGGGGTTCAGTAAATAAAAGTGAAAAAAACATCACAGTTAATTGACATTTGACAAGATACTCACGCGGGTAGCGTACGCGTTAAAACTATTGAAAACATTTTTAAACTTTAAAACTATAATGGCACCTACATGTATGTATATACGGCCCTGATCTGACTGCCGATACAATCATATTTTACACTAACTTCTGTCATCGACCGACCAGCAACATATTTTTATATCATTTTGCGAAACGCAAAAATATGAGCCGAATTGCGGCAGCACATTTCGGTCCATCGCATTATTATTGTTTTGCATTTAAATCTGTTTATCCAAATTAAATCAATTAATTTCCTTGTTAGTCCTAAGATTATCTCGGTCTACGGATCCATACAACTCTAGACAAAATGAAGCAGACCAAAAACCATTCAAAAGTCAGATGTTAAACGGTTTGTATTATAATTCGTCTTATTTTTTCAAGATTTCGGCAAAAGATTCCTAATGCAATACTGCAATATTGAAAGCATTAAACTAAATATTTTAATTTCAAGTGAGATTAAAGTGGCCTACGTAGAAATTCTTCAACTCAATTCAAATGCTAATTAGTAATTACTAAGCTAAAGTAGGTATAAGTTACTTGGCTACCAATTTATTTTGGTATCTAGTCGGTTCAGACTTAACAGTGTTGGTGTTTTACTGTATAACTAGTATAAGTGTGGCAAATCATTGAATTTAAATTGTTAAATACCCGAAGTATAACCTGTGTAACTAGTAACTACATACCTACTTAATTACGATTATGCCATTGCCCTTTAAATGTATCGATGTATATTTTTGGGAAGTAGGTACTTATAAATATAATCCATTTTTTGTTTAGACATTTAGTTACGCGTATCTGCCTTCTTAATAAACTGTGGTCGTATTAGAATTAACTGCTAAATAATAGAGATTTAATGAAAATTATTTTTTGATAAGATAAATGCATAACAAATAAAAACACTGTTCATTTTTACATTGTTTTGTTTTTGATCGCCATAGAAACAATGTACACCTATCTACAAAATATTATCTACACTACTATACTTATAAGCAGACGTTATTGCCAAAATATTAACTGTTTCATTGATATTTAATGTTATGGTTTATTTAATTTAAATATACATGCGTTTTATTTATAAAATTATTAGAAATAATTTACCACACAATGTTTAGTGACAGCCCAGTGGAGGTAGTTGGGTTTAATCACACTGATACGCTTAGGAAGGGGTAAGTTAAATAATTCAATTATTTTTTTCTATGAATTTACATAAAAATGTATTTGCTCAAGTAAAACAATGGAAAAGGCATGTCAGTACAATGGATTGTTTACTGAAGACAAATCGTGTGATACAAGTGATGTGAAAACTATAGCGGTTGGTTATGTTGCTTCACAATTGCATGTGCATTTTGTTAAGCTTTATAGGTACTTTATTTTATATAATAATTATAAAAATATTATTTTTATTAGATACAAACTGATGAA
Organism: Chaitophorus viminalis; assembly: GCA_025469195.1. Classification (NCBI taxonomy): domain Eukaryota; kingdom Metazoa; phylum Arthropoda; class Insecta; order Hemiptera; family Aphididae; genus Chaitophorus; species Chaitophorus viminalis. The sequence goes on from JAIPRK010001010.1 coordinate 90,388, forward strand.
ATTGAGGATATTGATGTTGGAAATGTTGATTTTATTGCATTAAATGACTGTTTAGAAAGAGGCTTAAGAATTTTAGAGACTGAATGTAACGGTTGGCCAAAAATTAATTTAATTAATTTAGAAACACCAGATGATGACATAAATAATGAAAAAACTATTAAAATATCTCTGAAACAACATCCTTCATTTAGATTGGTAATAACTTTTGAATTATCTTATGCAAAATTTTATATTTTATATTCTAATCTTATCTAATGATGACTGTGTTTTAGTAATTAATATTACTAACATAACTTAAATTCATTTTTACACTTACTTAATATAAGGAAATTAATATATGATGAATGATGATAGTTTAAAATAAAATAGCATTGAATAGAAAATATTATTTATAAGTTTAAAAGACATTGAAAATGTCAAAAGTTAATACTAAGAATCTGCTTTATGCATGTTTATAATTCTTTATTAAATCATTTATTATTGGCATTGGTTAGTAAATTGTATTTTTATTAAATATATTCAACTAACTTCTTACTTATTGGTAAATAAAAAATAAATATAAATATTTTAGTTACACTACAGTAAATATAAGTAGTATGATTGATAATGATAATATAGGGTTTGAAAATTCAACTGTTCTGCAGTAGTCAATTTTGCTAATACAGGTAAATTTTATAACTTAATGTTAAAGAATAATTTAATACAATTAACAGAATATTTTAAAGGAAATTTGATAATTAGTAGTGCTCTGATTTGTGTATCTTTTATTTATGATATGTATTTTTATAATTTTAAAACCAAAATATGTGCAAAAAATTCTAATTATTTATTACATTAATAATTATCCATAGGCTTATGGGTTCTTAATAAAAAGTTATACCTAGGTACTTATTAAAAAAAAAGATTTAAATACCAGTAGCTAAATATTAAAAAAAATAATTATTATCTCTTATTTTCCAATTTTTGTTTGGGAAACAATGTATACAATAATACAAACTACAAAGTAGGTACAATAAGCATAAGTGATGGAAACAACGAGTATATTATATTGACATTGAAGACTTGTGTCAAAAAAACTATTCACTGATTTCGGGTATTAAGGATTAATTATCTTATTTACAATTTATGGTAACATTAATTTTAAAAAGTTCAAAATCAAATGAGTAAACGTTTATTCGTCCGTAAGATTACTTTATAGTTTATACCGACAAAAAATATTTAATTTAGAATTTAGATGGTCGTGATTTCGACATCATTGGTTTTGTACTGCATGACCTTCTCTTAAATAACGGACAATAAACTCAGATTTTACACCATAAAGTCAAAAGTCAACTTCAAATTGTAGCGTTATCTCATTTGTTGCGTAATAAAAATAGTATTAATAGTACTCGATAATAAAAAATAAAATAAATCATACTTACCTACTATATTAAAGTGTATGATATTATGTCAATCAATAAATATCTATAAATGATTGAAAAATATTATACATTGTGTAGGTATTTATTATAGGTAGTAGTTAACTTAAGGTTGTCCAATTATATGAGAAAAATTAATTGTGAATTATGTAAATATGCATTTATGACAACATATGTAAGATCAATAATATAAATATAATTAAATCGTCGAAATAAAATTAAAATGGTGAAATTATAAATGGCAAAATAAGTATTATTAAAATTGAATAATTTTACGGCCCTGGTACATATAGCGAATTGACTTAAAATATTTTGTTACATCGTTATGCACCTTAAAATATATTATTATTTTATTGCTGAACAACTTTGCGCCATTTCAATCGGATGGTATCGTTATTTTATGTAGATGCGTTCTTTGAAATTGAATTAATATTTGTTATTGATTCGGATTGTATATTTGTATCTCCACGGGCATCAATATGGATAGTTCTATCATAATTATTTAGTTTTAATCATACAAAATATGGAATTGTGTTCTGAAAAAATAAAATCATTCTTACTGCGACCATATTGCATTAATTTAATGTGGTGTGTGTGGTGTAATTTATAGTGTTTCTCAACCTTTTTTGTTATATGGGCATATGGCCCCCTAAATTTAATGTAAAACCGTCAAGGCCTTCTCTCAATCAAAATCTTTAATTATTTTTTCTTTATAAAATATATCAATTTACATGCACTATTTCACACAAATAAATTATTAATATGTGACGAAAATAATTTTTTTTTAATATATTTTTGAAACAATCTTACGATTGCATAGAACTTGAAACATATTATATAAACAAAAAGGAATTGATAATAACTATAAAGCAATACAAATATATTCAGTAGGTTGTAGGTAATAATGGTTTCATCATCATCATCATCATCATTGTCGAATGTCGATAGTTTAATACTTAAATAATAATAACTCTATTACTCTAATGTGAGATAAACGTTTTCGATGTAATAAGTTTTATTATTATTTTAATAACAGTTATCTAACATTAGACTTTATCGACAATGATTAATCATATGGTCGATTATATAATAACTAAATAACCGAAAATATTTTAAATGAAATAAATATTTCATAGCTCCCTAGTCATTTAGCCATGGCTCCCTAGGGGGCCACGGCCCCCAGGTTGAGAAGCACTACATTGAAATACCATACGAAATCATCTTCAATCAGGTAAAAAAGATCTTTCAAACAATGAACGAACTGTTCTTTAAATATTGTGGGTAGAACGAAATGTTCTACCCACAATATTTACATATTATAAAACTGAACTCTAATAAATCAATAATTATTATACATTCATACCTACTATTGGTTACAATATTTTTGTTTTATACATTTTTATAAATTTCATTTCATATATATAAAATGTTGATTACATAAATTAATAGTCAACAGTCATATGAAACTAACAAAAGTGTTCATAGATACATTTTTACTATCATTAAAACTAATATATAATATCATGCTTATATATGCAGTAGTGTATGCAATTGTTTAAGTATTAGCTAAATAATTTTAAGTATAGTACCAGTTTGATAATTCCAAGTAAAAAGCACTTATTCTTCCTTATATGGAGTTTTCGGAAAGAGGATATTATAAGACATTTTCAAGGATTATTTTTCATTAACTTATCAAAATGATATATTTCTGTGTTTAAACTGTACATGTATTTTGTTTATTTCTAATCCTAATAGTACATATTTTTTTCATAAGTAAAATAAATGAATTAAATTTTTATACATCTACAGAAAAATATAAGTGCACTTTGTTGGAACTGTTGTGGTAACAAAATAATGATAGCTTCTGGTGAACAATGTCATACACAATGGTGTAATCATTTAAATTCAGTATTAGTTTACTCTTTACCTGAGTGAGTAATTAGACATTTTGTATTTAAATTAAAGGAATAACAATAACATTACTATAACATTGGACATTTAGTTTAGAAAAAGGTGAACATACCGTGATTAACAAACTAGAAGTTACATCTTGTGTTACATGTTTAGCTACACATCCTACCAATGAACATCTTTTGACTGCTGGCTTATACAATGGTAATTTTTTTTAAATATTATTTCGTTTTTTAAACCATAATTGACTTGTATTATAAATGATTTTATATAGTAAATGTCAATTTAGTCATTATTTATGGTCTAATAACTAATTATATCTTAAATATTATATCTTATATCTAATCAAATGTAATAAAACTGTTCCTAAAATAATTAATGTAATACTAAAATTTAAATAAACACATTTTTAAACATTTTAACCTATTTTTAATTATTTAATCTTTTGTAATTATGATGTTCAGTTTATAAATTGTAGGTGAATTAGTAGTTTGCAACATCGATGGAAATATGAATATGATTTCTCTTGAATGGCATACACAGGCAGTATCAGAATTATTGTGGTTCGTAAGATCTGATCATCGAGTAATATTAGTAAGTGCTGGAAAAGATGGGTATGTGTGTATAGGAACAATGGTTAGCAACAAAATAAAATTGACCCAACAACTATGCAGGTTTGTATACATCAGTTAAATTAAATTATATAAGATTATAATAATTGATAACATTAAATAGATAATTATTATAGTTTGATTATTGCTAATATATATATATATATAATATACCTTGGATACTTAAAAAGTAGGTTGTCTTATAAACAATCAAGTTATTAAATAAATAATAAATAAAGATACCTATTGGAATTATAATTTAAAATATATATACACACATGCCACATATACTTATCTGTTTAATTCAAAATAATTATTTGTAGGTATAAATAATTTTAATACTATACATTTGAATGAAAAAAATGTTCTTTTATTAAAATACTTAGTAAAGTAATAAAAGAAATGATAATTTTTTAAATAAGTTAAAAATTAGTCTCTTCAGATGTTAATTATATAGCTATTGATTAAACAAAACATATAATATAAACAACTTAAGTTGATTATCAAAAATTTTCAATACAGGTATATAAAATTATAAGTTGTTTAATCTATAATAAAATAAAACAATATTGTTCAGTGCAGAGTTCAATATTTTGTTTGCATAAATTATTATATAAATTATAAAGACAAATAGATTAAAATGTAAGAAAATCATTGTTCGTTATTATTACAAAATATACAAATGTATGCATTATGAACATTGAGTGTAGACCACAATAATTATTAAAAATTAATGTCTAGGCCATTTACTATCAATATGTTTCAAAAATCATGGAGAATTACCTAACTATATCACCAGAATAATCTGAAGTACCTACATTATTTGAGTTTGCATTTTTATGCAATAAATCGTGTTTGTTATTCATATAAGTTTACATTATATGTAAAAATATGTAATACTCATCAGGTTAATTAAAAAAAAAAAAAATTTTGAATAGTCCTTTATTTAATATATATATTATACATGAAATAATAAAAATATAACTTCAATCTCACAGCTGGTGTTTTTACATTATTTAAAATTATGTTAGTGTTTAAAAGTCAAAACAAGTACATAATACTCTATGTTTGTATTGATATTTCAGTTATTGATAAACATTTACTATAAGAACAATCTAAAATATCATCTTCAAAAATAATAAAAACTATAAATAATTTAATATAACAGAATCAATAAGACTTATAACAATCACAATATCTTTAATTCTATGGAAAAATAATAGTTTGACAAATTGTACAGTATTAATCTTAAACCTCAAAGATGCATTATAAGATTTTGGGTATAGATACGCTGGATATAGAACAACTTTTACCAAACTAAATTTATTCAATAAATAACAAAAATAATAAATAAAAATACAAATGTATTAAATCCACAGCCTTGTTCATAAAAAATATTAGGTATTTAGTTAATTGATAATGTAATAAGTATAAATATGTACAAATTTTATGTCCTATAATTTTGTTACCTTATTATTTAATTTTAAATTAAGTAAATATGCAAGCATTACATTCTTTGCAAAAAAAAACTTGTTACAGCATCCAATTATTAGTGTTATAAGGTATTATTAATTAATATAATGTTACCTTATTAAAATATTTTAAATAATGATATTTATGTTATTATGTAACATACTTAGGTATTTAGTTGGGGTTCCAGGAAAAATTGGTATTCAAGGCTTCGATTATTCAGATAGACATTTTTTAGTGGCACTAGAAAATGGGAAAGTCTCCAGTTATTTATGTGAAATGACAAGGAACATCAAAGGTAAAGTTCAATCTCAACATAATTTTATTAATCAATGATACAAAATAAATTCTTTACACACTATTCCACACCACCAATGAGGTTGTGTGTTTGGCGCGTTTTTTTTCAAGTGGTATCCCCAGTAGGCCTAATCCACCATGAGAAGTACAAAGGATTACTTGTACCGTGCAATTTTTTTTTTTTTTAATGAATTATATAAATACATCAAAATAATTTGAACATATTCTCGACTATTGATGGTAATTTTAGATTAAGCTGAATATATATATTATTTCAATACTGATGATGACATAAGTATAAATATTAGTTTGTATAAAAATAATAAAAATGTTGAAATGATTATATTATAATATGTGTTTGTCTAAAATTTCAAATAATAGCGGTTTTTATAATTTTACAATTTTTTTTTTTTTATTATGTATTTTTGGTGAAAAACTAAATTTAACTTAATTGTTTATTTCAGAAAATCAAGTATTAGAAGCTGTAAAAGTTAAAACATACAATGGAAATTCAATTATGATTGAAAATATACAATTTTGCCACAAAAATACTAATAAATTCATCATAACACAATTTGATTGTACAATGCTATTATACGATGTATATCAAGTCAGTAAATTAACAAATCTAATTTTAATATACTTATGTAAATTTCATTTTTTGTAGAAAGACCCGCAAAAAATTATTTTTAACAAGAAACTAATAACCAGATTATGTTGGAGTTTACTAGATGAGTTCATAGTATATATCGGTGAAGAGAATGGAGAACTTGCTAAAGTCAATCTTTTGAATGGAAAAATAGATTCAATAAAAAAAATTGATACCAGCAGTTTAATTTTGATGAGTATAAATCCTAGGTTTGTATTTGTCTACTTGAAAATGTACTTTTAGTTTAATTTTTTTTATTCCATATAGAAAAAATATTATTGCAATCGGTACTATACAAGGAGAAATATATATAAGTAAATATGAATAGCAGAAATAATTTGAAAAAATTGAAATTTTACAATTACATAACTGAATGTTAATCGGAATGTTACTCATGGTTTACTTATTAAATAAAAATAAATGTGCAATTTGTAATAGAGAATTTTTGTTTTATTGATATTCTTTAGAGGACATTTATGAAATTAAGAAAGATTTAAAGAAATTAAAAATGTGGCAAAATTTGAATGTTTGAAAGGAATAATAAAACGTGTAGTATTGTTATAAGAATGAGATCGTATAAGGAATACTAACAGCTTAGGAATGGCTGTTTTTTTTTTGTTTTTTTTTTTTTGTTTTTCTTTTTTTTTGGTTTTTGATATTTTTATCTTAAGGTAGTGATACAAAATTCTAATAACTAAGTCTTAAGCTAATCAAAAAAACCCTACTTAATGTTAAAAATTAATAACAAAGTTAAAGGTATCTGTAAAACATTTTAAGTAAATAAAAATACATTTGAATTTTGGTGATACTTCTTACACATTAAGAATTGGAATACTTTCTTTTTTAACTGATAACAGTCTTACAAAAAAATCCAATTCAATATTAATATTATTCTTAACATATTTGAAACAATAATAAAATAATTTACCATAAAAAAATAACACAGTAATATCACACCAATGGCCACATTCTTTAAACACATAGTACATTATATACAGTATCAACATTAGTAGGACAGCCATTAAAATAGACACATACTGTGTTTCTTACAATTAATTTCAAGTTATAATATAGTTAAATCTTATAATTAATGCCTAATAATCAATGAGCGATTTAAAATTTTTGGGATAAGGAAATAGTGCCTATTTCTTATTTAACACACATTTTATACTAATTAGTTATAGCAAAATCAATGCCAAAAAAATAATACTGCATAAGTGACAACTTGGTTCAACAGTATTTAACAAAAACATATATTGCCAAGAATTAAACAAAATACATATTGCTATTTTACATTCTTTTCTTTTTCTTCAAGTTATCACTTATGACAATAAATTTTTGATTGAACCAAAATTTTTGATATGATATACAAACCAACCTCTTAAACAAACTGAAGGAAACTAATGTCTATTTTACATAATACAGTCGGTGGAATAGTTTTATGTAAATCATAGCATAGAATAATGTTATGAAAATATTGAGCTACAATACTAATTTAATTATTATCATTTTTGAGGTTGACAATGATGTTTAACTATTTCATAAACTAAGTGTTTTTAATAATCTATCTATTATATACCATAGCATCTTAAATTATAATTATTAATCTTGTAGAATGTTACAACATTTATAAAGTACATAAGGCTCTCTATATGTAATATAATCAAGGTAAGTAAACCTTAAAAAAATAATATTGTTCCATATCACAATTGTACTTAAATAATATCTGAGAAGGGTAACAAGTGTATTTGAAGTAGCAATTATATAATATTCACAATGTTCGTTTTTTTTTTTTTTTTTTTGTAAAAGTATTATTTATAAAATTATTAATTAAAATATGATCAATTTTTAAAACAAGAGGTAACTTTAAAAGGGACGATAACATGTTCCTTACTTATCTATTGAATTAAATTTAGATATACACATATAGTATTTTTTTCACATTTCACATTCAAATACAACATTTACCACAGTCATTGATACAATAAGTTAGAAATTGAATTGCTGATTTAAATATTATCACAAATATCACAATAATAAGTGAATAATTTTTTCTTCACATAAAGTTTATCTGTTGTACAACATGAGACTGTTTATTGTTGATTAAAATCTTATTTGAAAAATACAACAATATAAAAAAAAAATGTTTTATTAAACATATATTTGATTTTATAATTATTACAACTAATTAATTGATCAGCAATTCAATTCTATTCCATTATAGCACTTTAAAATTAAAACTTTTATTATTATGATACTACTTATGTATTATAATTTGTATTGCATTTACATGTAGATCACCTAAATAAGTGACTAGACTCTGACACAACTATCAGTCACTGATGAGTTAGGTCTCACAAACAATAAAAAATAATAATAATAAATATAATATTAATAATAATAATAAAGAAAACAACATTTGATATATCTAAATAATTATACATCAATTTAAGAATTTAAATTGAAAAAAAAGACTGATAAGATAAAATAAAACATTAATAAAATCATATAAAGCATAAAACATTATACCCAAGAAATAGAATCAATATTTTGAAGTTAACTTTTAAATAATTTAAGACAATTTCATCATGACTACGGGAAAAATACAATCAATTATTTAAATTTTAATAGAAGTGGGGAAAGATGTTAAAGTGAGAAAAATCACAATAGGTATAATGTAAAATATAACGAAAAAAAAAAAAACAATTGTCAATTTTGAAATTTCGAAGACTGTCTAGAAAGTTATATTGAGGATAAGAGTTGATTTTTGCATTGTTTTTGCTTGCGCTTGACACGAGTTAAGCCACTGCATTGGTGGCAGTGGTAAATCTCCAGGAGATGGGCAATTGCTGAACTTAGCTCCAGCATAGAAGTTGTCACCATTAGGTGAGCCGCATCGTTCATCAATTCCCATTAGTTGCTTAAACAGGGCATACTTTTCAATAACTATCTGCTGAATATCATCTTCTTTAAATTTCTTGTATGGACCATATTTTTGTGGGGATTCATATGAAGGCGGAGTATGGTGTAATGGCACTTCTGGTAGACATTTAGATGGAGTGTCAATAGGCTTTGAACGTAATGGGGTTCTTCTATCTTTCATTACTTGGTTATTTTTTGTAGATTTATGAAATTTAATTCCACCATCTGAAATATCATCACCATCAGACAAACTATGGTCCATAAAAGTCCTAACATTCTGTACAAGTGATTCATTAAAGTTTAGCTGTTTAACACAAGTCGGCGTTTTTGATTTAGGTCTTTTAGACTCATGAATCACTTTAGAATTTTTAGGTAGATTGTACTCTGGTTTAGGTAAAGCCTTTGTTTTACTTCTATGTACGTTGCTTGGTAAGCTGTTTCTTCTTGGACGAATTGGTTTGTACATGTTTGCAATTTGCATTAAATAATACTTAATGAGCAAAGGAAACCTACAGAAAGAAAAGAAAATATATTTATTAACATTATTTCTTTGTAGAAAATTTTGTTTTATACTAAACAACTAAATAATAGTCTTTAATTTTAATTTTTTAATTAAACTCCATTTAGACATTATTAGCTTAGAAGACCAGCATTTCCAGTATAAACAAAAATGATTAATAAAAAAAAAAATTGAGGACATTAATAAATAGATAAAAGTAATAAAGATAAACTAAAAACTTTTTTTTTAATAAGTTTATAACTTTTATTCCCATTTTAGGCCTCAACAAGTCTCAGAGAGGTCTTGTAATTTTCGATTCAAAAATAAATAAAAATATGTTTTTGGTGTTACTATAAAAATGAAGTATCTTCATTATTACCCCTCAAATACTCGGTAACTTGAGTCCTGATAATTCAAATAAATAAAATACCGAGTAAAATCCCCTTCAAAAAACAGTAAAACATTAATACATAAGTAATTAACATTTAAATAATTTTGATACATAAAAATAAATTGCCTCAATATCTCAAATTTCCTTATTTAGATTTAGAACAATAAATTAGTTTACTGAAAAGAAATGGAATGATCACAATGATGATCAAAATTTGTATACCTATTTGTAAAAAATGGATTTGATAAGAGATTATATTTGATATAGATGCCTACTTGTATTGCACAGGAGTGACCAAGAAAAGTCAAAGACTACCAAATAAAACTTACTGTAAGGAGTAAAGAAACGAAACTTACATTAAAAACATCATATGAATGTAATAATATAAAGCATAAATGATAATAAGGTTATATACCTACAATGTAGGAACCTATGTATTTTTTATTTTGATACCTTAAATATTTTAGTAGGTCAAATTTATATTCTCCCCATGAACTTATGAGCTACTGACAGTACATAAGTCATAACATTTCAATTATTAATTAGCATATTCTTTAATACACCAACAAATTTGTGGCTATATAAAAATAGCAATCACATAATACGAAGACAATACTACCTACATATTAATTGCATAAAACCTAATAATCAAAATTATAACATTAAATGTAAGGTCAAAATTTGTGTACTTTTAAAAATCAAGTCATTTTAATAATGTAGCAAGAATTTTTAGTGTACTTATGAATAACTGGGTCAGCATGTGTTTCCAAGAGAACTTAGGAAATGACAATGAATAATAGTGGTGCAAATGTAATACTTCATGATTAATTTAGATATTTGTAAATATGTTCGAACAGAACAGAAAAAAAGTAATTATTACCAATAGTTTATTACACAAGCATACTGTGTACCTACCAATAACTACCCAACTAAGGACTATGTAACTGGTACACATTAAACCTACTCAACTTTAGTCGATCTAAAAACCAATAATTATTTTATACAACAAAATTACCACATTATACTATATACAGCACGACAACGGTATGTGATTTCAATGGTAAATGGTCACATAAAAATATCATAGTAACCTTGATATTTTATTAATAAGTACATATTGTATATTTGATAGATATAACTATAATTATTGTATAATATATTTATCTATATTGAACAATACCACCATAAAACATAAACCAACTACCTACAATAGTATGCCTGCCTAGAATAAAATGGAGACTACCTGCGACATTACAGACTGCGAGAGATGGATCTAAACAATAAATCGTAAGCAAATAGTAGATCAATGAATAGTTAATTGTTCGTTGTCATTTAATCACAGCAAAACCAACTGGCCAAAAGGTCGCCACGTTACCATATAATCCATAGCCAGACGCAAAGTTTTTACCATTCTTAAAACTCACCTGTTTGACGCGTTCGTCGTCTTTGGTAGCGATAGCAATGGTCCTGATAGAATACGTCGCGAAGTATGTAGGCTTCGGGTTGCTTGACGAGCGGCGGCAGAGGTATTCAGGTATGTGATGTCCGTCGAAACGGTCACGGGGGGTCTAGTCGGTCGGAACGGGCACTCGCAGAAACAGGACGGACGCGTGTTGCGGGTCTCGCCGGACAGACGACCACGACGACGACGGAGCGAATTGGCCGCGGGTGCGAGAAAAATCACTTGCACACACACGAAATGCACCGGTCGATTGCGAATAATTAATGTGTTACACGTGAGTATTGCGATTCGTTTTCTTTACTGTATGCTATGATTGAATATTACCGAACCAGCGGTAATGTACGGACAACGCTGACGCAGCAGTAGGTACTCCGGACGCGAAAGCAGGACGAACAAGTCGTACAACGGTATCGACGAACGGACGCGCGCGCTAGTTTACTACTCGTATTGTAATAATAATAATAATATATATATATATATATATATTTGTATATGTAATGAACACACACACACACACACACAGACTATTTAAATATAAATTATACGCGTTTGAACCGCCGCGAACGATGAAAACAACGGTGCAAAACAACAATAATAATAAAATAATAAATAATAATCAAAATAAAACAATGCGAGATGCGGACGGGCGCGCTCGCAATGAGTTATGGTCGCAGCGGATGAATATTGGAGAATGACTGCCGAATGTCGATGTCGACGGGACGGCGGACGTGCTTACTGCTCAGTGCTTTTTTGTGTGCGCGGTGCGTACGTGCGCGATCGAGCACTACCGTAGTGGAGGGGATGGGCAACGATGGAGGGACGAGGGGGGACAGGTTTTCTCTTAACAAAGGAAGGCGGCGGCGGTAGCGAAGGGCCACGGGTGGGATGGTTGGTGCGGTTACTGGACTGGGGCGGCGGGCGGTAGACGAATAGGGCACGAGCAGCGATCGTCGAGGGGAAAAAGTGAGAGGCGGCGGCAGTGTCGTCCTGCAGCTGCTCCGGCTGCTGTTGCGAAGTTGTTTTATACGTTGTGTTGCCACACATTGCTGTTCCCCTCCGCCGCCAACAGATACCCGCCCGTCATGACCGGGACGGACGCACGGTACCCGGCTGCCACCCACCCCGCCCTCCCGTCCATCGTATCGCTCTATGCATCGCTCGCACAGTCGCACGACACGGAATTATAATAATATATTATTATTATAATACACAACAATATTACACACGCTGCCGTCGCTGAAACAATCGCTTCTGGTCGACGCGAGCGACCTCTGCGTTGCCGTTCGCTACGACGATTTCTCGGCCGACGCAAATAATAAAAACACCGCGGCGTATGAATTCGGTGAAAGGCGAATACAAAATACAAATGGTTCGCAATAATATTATGATATCGTTATTATAATATTATATTATTACTGTCGTCGCGTACTGTTAGACTGGTACACACCTATATGTACCGAACGACACAAAATCGTGTAACGAACAGCCGAACAGGCTGACACAGGGTGCATTCCCCGGACACTTCGGTACTCCACAATCCCTTCACTCGATTGCCCCTCGATTTTAAAATACAAGTTATGGTTACGGCCTATACTCCGCAATAGGTACGTGTTATTATGTGTACGCACTGATATATACAGGGTGTGCTGTTGGAAATGCTGTAATCGAGTGATGGCGTGTGATACACACACAGGAGGTACAATATTATGACGCATAAATATTCTTATTAAATTCGTCATGGAATCTGATGTTATTGTTGAATAATTAACGGTTCTCATTTGTCACCTACAATGGTTAGGCCCAGATAAAATATTTTTCAAAAATATTTGGAATACTCGTGAACATTTAGGAAAAACAGTACTCCTATTACATATTATTTTAGAATACTATAAATGTATTCCCAACACTTAAAATAATTTTAGTTTTAGGTACATAATATTTAATAAATTATATACGACACGGGAAACATTAGAAATTGTAGCCAGTGCCTAAATATACTCGTATGTTAATGTTATTGTTATTATATTCTATATTTTATATATTATATAACTGATAGTTTAATATTTATGATTTACAACATGACTATAATTAATATAAATACCTGATATTATTATCTTATACAAAATATGAATAAAATTAGTTTAATTTACATCTTAAAATATTAATTTTGTACAAATTTTTTGATTTACGGTCAGATTTAATTTGTAACAATTTGTTTCAAGAACAATTTTTTGTGCAAATACAAAATTAGTCTTAAATTGCTTTTATTTAAAAAATTTAATTACATTTTTATTTATTACAATTAATATGTTTATTATATTTCAACATTGATATTTTTTCGAAGTTCATGATGTCAGTCTTTTCCCCTGTGGATTACAGTATTCAGAATACTACCCAAAGCGACTATAGTAACTATCTGTACTCTGTGCCCGTTTATAGGTGTGTTCGAATGATTCCGAATTTGGATGTTTTGCACGTATTTGAATCACTATTTTGTTTGAGAATCTGATTATTCATATATATATATATATATATATATATAAATTTATACTTGAATTTGAATACTTTACCAAAACATGTGAAGTATACATTTTAAATTATATATTATGTAACCTAGGCGATTGCTAACTCACATACGCGTACTATATATTTATATAAATGGTATCTGGTAGTGTTAATGTTGTACCTACCTACATTATTTTTACTAAATAGATATTACATACACCGATAATACATGTTGTTGTTATTGTATCATTTTTATGTTGGTACTGTTACGGACATACATAAATGTAGGTCCTCACGGAACAATCACAGGGGGAGGTTCATGTCGGAACTACCATAACTATAACAATATAACAATCGTAGGATATGCAATAGCAGGCATGATGTGGTTA
>JAIPRK010001011.1:0-43243 GCA_025469195.1 Chaitophorus viminalis
ACACACACACACACACACACACACACACACACACACACACACACACACACACACACACACACACACACACACACACACACACACACACACACACACACACACACACACACACACACACACACACTCGCGCACACACACTCGCGCACGGTGGGTACCTACACGCGTCGCGCGATGGACGGATGGCCGCTGTATTGTTTGCGCGCCCGTCGTGTTTACCATAATATATCACATTGGTAAGTGTGTACTATATATATAACGTATCCCTGTGTGTGTGTTTAGGTACACACAGTAAATGACGTATAATAATAATAATAATAATAATAAATTGTTATTTGCCGTTCACCACCACTACCGTCATTGCGTCACACGTCGACTGCACCGGGACTTGAATTTTCTCTATTTCGCATCCTCGCTGCAGTAATAATAATACAATTATTCAATTGACTCGCGCACGCACAAACGGTATACTACGCTGGAAAAAAAATCCTCTTCTCTTAACCTTAACGTCCTTGAAACAAAAGAATTATACACAGATAAACTGGCGTCCGATGATGGATGTTATATTACGTACTATTCAGGGTTTATTCTAAGGATTTTTACCTATACTGCACAAACACACTGAAAAGTTCACAATGGTCTATAATATAGACCATTGTGAACTTTTTCACAATTATTCGCGACCATATAGACTCTATATGGTCGTGATAAGCTTAGTTGATAACATAGATAGTACCTAATCGTAATTCGTAAAGCCAACTGCCCTTTTGATTTTTCCTACCACCCAATTTGGGTCGTACTGCCCGTTAGAATAAGGCCTAGTACTATTCACAGAACATAGATATTGAATTCAACTAAAAGAACATACCTGCACAATTTTAGGTAGTACATCGCTACGGCCGCGGCCCTACGAATACCTACGAATACAATCTGTACCTGTACACACAACTACGCAACAGTGTACATATACGACGTCCAAGCGTTGAGACATTTATAGTAATGTTATTATATCATTATATACGGACCCGGGCATCTCGATGTGGCCATTTTGGCGTGAATTTAATTTTTTAAACTTATTATTTTTAATTTGATTTTTATTTTAAACGTGCCGTATTCCTGTATAGTACAATATGATTCTAAACACGCTATATAAATGATATTTGTGTACATTTTATTATATAAGTTTATCAAACATCTGTAGTGGAACTATCGAAATATAACACACGTGATTTCCATACAAATCATTCATTATACAAGTTATACAATTTAAAATAATTACCATAAACATACAATTAATTCGATAATTCTCAATCTTGAACAATTATACGGTCCCTAGTACTTTTTATTGGATTCATTTTGGCGCGAAATACTTTGTGCTGATTGTCGATTAAAGAGGTTAGCGCAACAACCAGATTAGTCCACTTTTGAACACTTACAAAAAGCATAAATCGAATTTTCGCACCAAACGTACAAAAAAAGATATTAAACATATCAGACAATAAAAATTATCTTTCCTCGATGCTTTTAAAATCTTGTTGCAATATGGGGAAGACTAGTTTAAGATAATGAAAATAGCGTGTTTAGAATTGTATACTATACAGGGATACAACACGTTTATAATAAAAATCAAATTAAAGAATACAAGTCTAAAAAAATTGAATGCATGCTGAAATGATTTACATAGAAATGGCTACGCCGAAATGTCTTAGACCGCATTATATAAGGTACGCACAGCCGAGGTGAGGACGTCACATAAACGAGTAACGGCGTTTTAATGAAAAATACATGTTCGTTCCTCGCACGTACTTCCCCATTGTACAGATATCGTAAGGGTTATTGTGTGGATACCTAATTTTCCACTGACACAACACTGATCATCAAATTATTATGCCCTAACAAAGTATACATATTTTATTTGTACTTTATAAACATTAATATTGGCGTCATTTTTTGTTGTTTTTTATTCCACGTCTCGGTTTGAAATTGCCCCTTGAAACAGTTTGAAAATTAATATTAATGTTTAACACTGTCCCTACTTCACTTTTACATTATAATCCAGACCCGTTGCAACTGCATACGAAATGACGTACACGTAATATGTCACATGTTTTCATCAGTATATAGTAGATACACAATAGTAAATTATAATAGTACACACCCGCAGTTATCGTAGCGAGTTTTTTTAAAATAAATTTAGTATGATAGGAACATTGGGAACCAATTGCGGCGGTCGGTGTAAATGGTATAGCGAGTTGTAGAATCGATATTGTAAATAATTATAAGTATATATATTGTATATATACTTACTTGGACAACCCATAAATTTAAAAATAATGTATAACTCGTTGAAATAAGTTACTAAAAAAAAGTCCACGAGTGAAAATATTAATACTCAGAGAGCATGTCAGTGGTGACAAACGATTATGACTTATTTATGCAAAAATGTCACCTTATAGTTGTATATCTACTCAAAAACAGAAAATATTTAATATGTACCTATATATTCATATTCGCGCATTTAGCTGCACATTTAAGTAATGAGGTTTCATAAGTTCTAACTTTTCAAGGCATTTTGTTAAGTTTGTTGTTTTGATCTTTTTCTCAAGACTGTAGAATATAGTTCCATTCAGTCATTTGTGGATTTATAACAAATGAATAACTGAAATTTATAAATTGTATTATAGAAAAAGTTTATTGAATAATGTAGTATATTATTAAAAACCAATTTACTTTATTGGTAAATGTATAGGTACTAAGAAACGTATTTATTATAAATTATAACTGTCTCAAATGGAACTAGTCTTGTGACTTACTCACTTAATCAGCCTAAAGCAATAAAAAAAAAAAAACAAAATATAAAGAATTATTATTGAAGTAGTGTCACTGGATGCATTCTTCTATCACGTCATCACGCCTTGTACATATTATTCTAAAATTTACTTATTGTATCAATTGTATACATATTGTAAATACTTCTAATTAAAATAAAAAAATGTTATAACTACTAGAAAAGGGTGCATAATTGAAAAGCAAATGTTCAAATATTCATATTTTTCAAAAAATTCTCAACCTGGACTATTTTATCATAAAACATCGCGAAATAGAGAAAAAACATCGTACCTACACAGATACTTAAGAAATTTGATGACTAATTAATGGCGGTAATATCAATAATATATAATTGCATTTAGTTGAAAACATTTACAGAATATTACCTAACTAGCTAATCGTTATTAACTATTATTACGTCTAAATGATGTATTGTGTATACTGTATATCACGTAATAATCGTTGGCTTACATATTATTAGTAAATTATTTAGTAAATCAAAATAAGTAGAACGCTACATGTAGGTACACTGTAATATTCTATTTCGAAAAACGATTAGTATATTTTGTGCCAAATGGTACAGAAATTTGTAAATATACGAATGCAAAGATATTGAAGGACTCTGGAGGTTAATTGTTATTCGCCCATCGACGAAATGGCTAATTCGCGGGAGATGCGCATTTGGTCGGATTTCAAAAATTGCAATGTGTTTGGGCAATTTAGCATAATGTGTTTGGGTGAGTGATTTTAAACTATTATAATGTGTTTGAGCGACCTTATTTTAATTAGTTACTAGGGATCAGTTTCTCGAATTTCCTTACGACTTTACGTATTGTTTTATTTGGTCTTGCGTGTAGTAAGTCTTCTTCGGCTTTCTTTTTGACGGCAGTTCTGACACACTGAACACCTAAATTATGATGATTCGTGATTACGAGTATGTTTATTATTATTTAATAAAATTAATACTTCATTGATGGTGCAATTCACTAAAATACTCGCATTACATTTATGGTTGGAACACCCATGTTGAAAAGAACCAGTTTTCAAGTTGTTGGATTCACTAAAAATATAATTTTCAATTGATATATATCTTTTGTTTCGTTTTGAATTAGAATTTTTTCCATTTCAAGATCCCTATTTTTGGCATAGGTACTAAACGTATACACATTAACTATCACTATCACTATACCTATAATACGGGTTTACGTTTCCAATGTATCTGTAAGTATGAAAGTTTTATTAGTTTCCTGATTTAGCTGTATATAAAATTGTGTCATAAATATTATGTTTAAGTTGATATGAAAGATTAGATCCTTAACTTTATATTATATATTTTATCATTCTCGCCCAAACACATTATAAAAATTCGCTCAAATGCATTATTTTTACTAAGCGGGTAAAAAATTAATTCGCTCAAACGCATGCATGACATCTGGCTGATCCTTCTAACGTCTAATATCTAAACTCGCCTCAATTGATTATATGATACATTGTGTTGAGGGAAACATAAAAGTGGTATTGTAATGCATTCTTAAATATTACCCCGCGGAGGTAAAGTTAAATCATAATTCATAAGTATTGTAAATAATACTTATAGTAATTTCAGTAAATCGGTTTTAGGTGGTAGGCAAGAGGCTCTAGGATAAACCTCCAGAAAATGTTTTATCCCTTTTTAGTACCTAACTTTTATCAACAGTAGACATCTATAAGTATTAAAAAAAATGCTCCTTTTAGTTTTATAATTATAAGTTATACTACCTACTAAATATAAATATACGACCTTGAGATACATTCTTATACTTATATTTACATTTTACATGCATAATATATGTCAACGGTCAGATATACATGGATATTATCATACTCTAATGTCAAATATGATATGCAGGGGTGGATTGGCCAATCGGGGAATCGGGAATCTTCCCAATGGGCCGGTCCATGTTTGGACCGCTCTATATTATTATATATTATAATCGAAAAAATTAAAAATATATTTTTGTAAAATAGTTAAAAATTATTAGAAAAATAAGTATTATATAGGTATTATTTTGGTACTTTTCTTTAGTTCTTCTTTTCTGATACTTTGGAATCAGTTGAGTTACTATAGCAGTATATGCCTCTATGATAGAATTCAGTAGCATGATAACCTTTTCTTAAATAATTGTTTGTATTTATTTTGATTTTGAACTTTTTACGTTGGTCAATATTATCAAATCAATAACAGAAGTGTGCTAAGTTATAATCTAGTGTTTGACATTTTGCACTGTGTAACAAAAAATACGCATGACTCTAATGAGAAAAGGAAGAAGGATGTTGCCAAAAAGGTACGAGAAAAAAAGAAAAAATGCAAAAATATGTGCTGATATTCGTGTTATGTTTTTTAAATCGAAGGTATGTATTTAGTTATTTACTTTCTATGCTATATTAACTTAAGTTTTATTTGTATAAAATAGTCAACAATCATATGTATTTTTATAAAAGTTTTAGAAAATTAAATGAACATTTAAATATAATAATTATTATTTCTTTTGGTTACAAAATATTTAAAGATATTTTTTGTATGTATTAGATATAGTAAAATCAAACTTCGTGTTCAAGTTGGAACTATCTCAAAACTATTATAGCTATAATTAAAGTTATTAATGTTTATTATATATTGCTAATTATGGTGTGAAACTAAACAAAGTTTGAAATTGATGCAAAATAATGTAATTTTTTGGAGGTGGAAATATGGACACCATATTTCGTGGGCTGAAAATAATTGCCAATCCGCCCCTGATGATGTGTAGCTAATATACGGTTAGTAAGTGCTAAATATCTACAATGATTAGTGAATAAGACTGTAGTGACAACGCAAAATAAAACTTAATTATTTAATATTTTGGATTTTAATGTAGTCGTGAAGAAGTGGAGTATAGATATATATTATACCTAGAATAACAGATATTATACATTAAAAAAATACATAAATATTTTGTGAACAAATATACGAATTGTTTATTCGGCAAACAGGTGTTTTTGAACATTGATAGTGATTTACATTTTGATTCGGTGATTGCAGCGTGTTCGGAATCGGAAATTATATACCTATGTAAAAAGTTTTTCATTAAAATTTAAAAAAAAAACTGTTAGAAATTTATTTATTGATGGAAAACCGGGATTAGTCCAATACAATTTTTGGATAGTTATCTTAACTCTACATTACAATAATAAAATATAATATTAACAGTAACAATTTATTACAAATAGATAAATACAAGTACGTGCATAATATACGAGTAGTAGGTATCTACAGTTATTTATTTACTGTGGACATGTAGGTAGTTACGTAATTAGTTGAACTCCCTTAAACTAACGCAAAGCATATGATTTCTTTTTCCGATTTATACGCAAAGTTAAGACTATAATCAATTAAAACTTAAATGTATTACTTTCAAATTTAAATTATCATATTAGTAAATCCGTTTATATTATTAATAAATCATCATTAATTTAACATTAATATACTTTATATTTATTTAGGTATATATATTTTATAATAATATTATAAATATATTTTAATTAATTAGTATACTTATATTGGCTACTATATATAGAATATTTCACGTATCTGGGTTAGGTCTGGGCCTCTAGGATCTATCCACCGCATAATGGTGTAGTATAAATATGGTATAAATATCAAAATCGTGATCTTATAGTACTTGAAAATGTATAAATATGCCTTATAATATTGCTTTAAATATCGATTAGTATGCTGGCGTCAAAAATATATAAAAAATGAATTTATTTTATTATTTTATACTTTTAAAAAAATTATCACTTACAAGTTACAAATTATTATATTTACGGTACCTATTTAAAGCATCTGGTCACTCTGATCAGAATCCCGAAGGGCTGTAAAAGATGTAGTAAAATTAAAAATAATATAGTGTGCATCGCTTTCAACACGTCTTGTTCGAGTGTTGATGAGTTGCAGTCGGAATTGACAAAATACCCCATTAAAATCGGCAGCTGATAGCAAGAGTCGCGATCACATATAATAAAATCGCTTTATTTACTAAATCTATATTATTTACATTGAAAATTTGACAGACAATATCTAAAAACGCGTATATTAAAATGTTATTGCATAAAATATGATCAATACTGATTTTTTTTTAAAAAAAAAACCGGTTAAAATGCAACAATATCTCAAAACGATCGAAAATAGCATTAAAATCTAAAATAAATAGCGAACGACGCAAAGTTATGCGAAAGAAAAAAAAATTTGAAATTTGCATGCTCCCCTGTGCTCATATCGAAACCGATTTCAAGTTGCTATCTTCTAAGAAAAATACACAAGTTATAATATTGTGACAGGGTATAATTATGAGTCCTTGCCGTGATAAAAATAATAATAAGAATCCTATGCGCGACATTGTATAATAATTATTGTACGTTTAATAATAAAACGCGAGTGGTTTGCGCGCTGCCGTAGTCGCTCGGTCGTCGCGCGTCATTGTCGCCGTCGCCGTCGCTCGCTCGAGAGTGCTGCGTGAAGAGCGCGCGCGCGCCCGCGATTCGAAAGACGACGGACGGTCGGACGGAGCGGTCGGGCGGGCGGGGGAAAGCGGCGGCGCGCCGTAAGAGGGAAAAAATGAGAAATTAAAAAAGAAGCGTTCCGTATCATTTTGCAATTGGCGCTCGTTCACCGCCGTCGGTCCGACAGTTTCCGCAGCAGTCGACAGTCGACAGTCGCCGCAGCAGCACAGCAGCAGCAGGAAAAGCAGTCATCGACGACAACGCCGCCGCAGCAGCAATAGCTGTACGCACGGATACGTTGCTTGGAGTCGCCTCGATTTCCGAAAGAAGTCCCGGTGAGAAATTTTTGTAAATTAATTTTTTTAAATTTTCATTCTCGCGGTTTTTCGTCCTCGAAATTGCCTCGTGCGATTACGCAATACGCTCTATAACATTATTTATATTGTACACGGCCACAATGGTACGCGATTGTTTTATTTTTTTTATTTTTTATTTGTAGCCTTTAATTTTATTTTAATTTTCACTGTCGATTGTTCAACACGCATTATTAGAGTATTAAAACAAAAACAAGTTCCTTACGTTATCTACGCAGGATCGGTGTAGACGGTTAGGATTTTTAACCCATTACACGTATATTATTTGCTATTTTTGTACGTTGTACCCCATAATATATACCTTTTTTATTATATTATATTATTATAATATAATAATATTTTATATTATACCTAACCAATATTATACAATATAACATCGCTTGCCGTGTGTGTGTGTGTGTGTGTATGTATTTGTTTGTTTAAGGATTATATTATATATTTAAATATAAGTAAGAAATAATATTTTTCATTTTTCGATTAAATTTAATATGGTTGCGCCATCGTGGTGTGTTACCACTTTACCAGATATGCATTTTGCGCGCCAAAAGTTTTAGTTTTCTTTATTTATTTTTTTCATTTTCACCCTTTTATCTCTTTCGACAGTCTCCGCGGTGTGCGCGCAGTCGACGACCACTAGTACCACACGCCAATCGGCCGCCACCGCCACCGACGATACCGCCATACCGGCACCGTCATACCTCACATACCGGTGCAACTGCCGTTGCCACTACTACCGCCGCCACCGCTACTGATATCGCTGCTGATAACTCGACGTGGTTCTCACATGACGGCAATGACATAGTAAACAGTGCGTCGAACGGTTATTACTAGTTATTCCTTTTTTTTTTTTTTTTTTTTTTCATTAATCCTTTTCTTTCGTTCTCCCTTTATTTTTTAAGAGTCCCCTAGTCCTTAGTCCGTTTTCGCTTTTCTATCTCCCCTTCCGTGGTTCTATTGTGTAGTAATCAACGCAGTAAATCGCTTCTAGTTTCAACTAGCCTTTCGAAACTAGTTGTTTACCGATCATTTATTTTTCCTTTTCTTTTTCTCTGTTTTCCTATAGCTCTTTAGGTACCTATAATAATTCAATCTATTGGTAGGTATTCAACTGTGACAGTACGAATCAAATCAAATTTTTTCGACATGCAACCACCCTCAATGTCTACGTCATCAGCTCACCTCAGTTCCTACAACAATGTTATACTATTATAGTCGTATGTCATTTTAGTCAGAAGTAAAACAACATTTTTCTGTCTTGAGATAATTATATACTAAGTTTTCCATCCTGTTCGTCCATTGATGCCCACCGTCATGTCGTCAACAACCAACTCCGTCCCTTATGGCATACAGGTTCTACAGAAACTGTCAAACAAGTTTTCCTCAAACCATAACATCAATCGCACAAATTTGTGAGTACACCTATCTACATTATATTACATTATAGATAAATATTAACCTTACACATAGTTGTATACCATTGTTATGGACATTACTTAGACAATAACTATTAGACTATGAAAACAAGTAAGGTCTTATTAGTTTAACTGAACACCTCTTGATCTTGTTATTGAACTGATTTAATCAATGTTATAGTTTCAATATAAGAACTTAAAATAACAATTTTTCTTAAATAATAATTTTAAAAAGCTTATGTTTGGTCGATTATTATTGCAAAATGTATTTAAAGACCTTAAATATGTTTAGATTAATAACTATGATATAGTTAGTAGTATAGCTTTTCTAATTGATTAACAATAGATTTTACAGTAGAATAGGATAACTATTTTTTTTTAAAATCTTAAATTATAATTCAAATATTACCTACATCTAGTTTACATAATTAGTTTTTATATGACAAATTTAAAATCAATTTTAAGTATAATTTTCTATTATGTTGTGACTTCTCTAACTCGTTAAAATAAGTTTATAAGAATAATTAAAATGTATTAGAACAATAAATCCAATATTTTTATATTTTATTAACCATTTTATTATAAAATATTATTAACTTACTTTTATTAGGTATAATAATTTATGATTATTATATGATTAGTTGTTTAATTTGTCTTAAAAGCATATTTAATTAATCTAAAATAGATGGATTTATTATTTATAATGGATATTATGATTAACATGATAACAAATAGTTATTTGATCAAAATTTTAATTATAGGTATAATGAGTTGACAGATTTGATAAAAATATTTTTATTTTAATTATTATTAACTATTTTTTAGAAAATACTGTATATTTAGGTAGGTATTTAAACAATAATTAATTGTGTTAAAATTAAATTACTATAATATAATCATTTTATTTTGAAAAAAAGTATTATTATATTTTTATGGGTTAATAAATATTAAATTGCATAATAAATTTCAACTTTATAATTATGTATCTATTTTCTTATGATAATTATTTAAATTAAATTAATAATTGTTATTCTATTTAAGGTTTTTATATAATGTAAACTATTATCAGTGTGCTATAATTATAATACTTCATTAGACATTTTTTTTTATGGTGCAATACATTTTATACTGTACAAATTAACTGTCATTATACTTAATTGATCCTAAATAATTACCAAGTTTACAGCTCTGAGATTGGGTTACAAATTATTATTATTGTACCTAGATAATTTATAAAATATGTTAAAGGCTAAATATTTAAAATATTTATGATAGTCAATTTGATCCTATCTATTTGACTAGCCATAGTAAATATTTGTTTTTCTTGTCAATTAGCTGAGAACATTGTAGCATCTTCCATCTGGATGAACTATTATAATGTGTGTAAATATATTGATAATATTTTTAGTTATACACTTGTAGTTAAATGTCTACCTTATATAGTTTTGGACTATGATTAATTATTCATATAAATTATCAAAAATTCTCCCTTATTCAATACAAATTACCTTTTAGGTACCTACTTATATTGTAAAATAAATATTTTTTAATTAACCAACAAATTTTATAAACCGATTTGTCTTCTTTTTTTATTAATTGTTGTATAAATATGGGCTGTAAGTCCGTGTAAGTGAAAGATAAGATTTATGGCCTCTAAAGATAATATTTATTATTTTTTCCAAAATAAACCTTTCCCTTTTTGGCCATTCTGGAATGTCCATTTTCGGCCAGTTCACTATTTTGGTCACCAGCTTAAGATATTCTTTACATTTTTTTCTGTTTTACTACCAAATACTGATTTATATAATAATCATATATTTTATTATAAGTAGTGATTAAACATAATCTTATAAATAACATAATTATATAAAATATTTATTATTATCGTAACAGTTTCGTAATTTCTTAGCTATGTATTATTATAAATGTATAAAAAATTATTCTCTTACAAATATGATGTTGAATGATAATACATATCATTAATTTCAGTTATATTGTCTATTAACTATTAAGTATACCTTGTTAAAAAAATGGTTTTTAGATAAATCAGTAAATTATTAGTCTATTATTCTGTCTATATTATATCAGTCTAAAATAATAAGTAGGTATAGTTACTTTTAAAATATTTTAATAAACCATATATTCATGAATTAATATTACACATCAAATAAATTCCAATGAATTGGTTTTTATTTTTCAATTCTTACCTTGTTAATGCAACAATGCAATATGTCTAATGTGTATTTTGGATTAATTAAATTAAATAATTGTTTAAAAGTTTAGCTATTAATTTTTTTATGGGAATATGTTTATAAAATTATGAAGTAATATTTTTAGTAATTTTTAAAGTATATTGTTATTTTTTGTTTGTACTATTTAACTAATCGATGGTATTGGTTCTGTATTTTTTATTAATTATTTCTTATTATGTTTTAGGTATAAATATAGTGTTCTTATTTTAACATTCATCACTTATGCAGCTTACCATGCTTCTCGAAAACCTATTAGTGTTGTCAAAACAGTGCTGTACCAAAATTGTTCTACAGCTAATAATACAGATCCTGATTGGTGTAATTGGGCTCCATTTAGTAAGTTTTGTACTAGTCTATAAACAGTTTTTAAAAACCAATGTATAAATCAACTGTACATAATTAGGTATGTTACTAATATTTTTTTTATTGAAGGATATGTTTTAATTTATTTCAATCTTGTTTTATTTTTTCAAAATAAGTTCAACTATCATTTGTATGACTATATTTTATAATAATTAAATTCTAATAATAAAAATATAACTTGAATATTTTGACTTGAAGAATCGTTTATAAAGAACACAACAATTTTACAGATGCAGAAAATCATAATGCTTTATTTGGAACGTTGGATTCAGCATTTCTTTTTGCTTATGCCATAGCAATGTTTTTTAGGTAAATAATTTGAATTATATGAAATTATGCATAATTTTAACAAATTTTATTTACGCATATAATGTTTGAAACCTTCTATTTTATAATTTATATATCATTCAAATACTTTGTTTAGTTGACAATTGTGTTTTAACTATAATGGTTTTTATTCTAGCGGTTTGATTGCGGAGCATGTCAACATAAGGATTTTTCTAACTCTCGGAATGATTTTATCTGGTACAGCTTGCTCAATGTTTGGATTTGCCCGTATTTACAATATACATTCCATTACTTATTTTATTGCTGTTCAGGTATTTTACTGAAATTATTAATAGTTTAAAAATATATTATTGAGTTGTATTTAACTTGTTGTTTATCTATGATCTATAATATCTATGTATCATGAATATTTAAAGTCTATAATATTTAATGTCTTTAAATGCTTGTACAGTGTTGGTATGTAATATGTTTAACACTTATGTAAATAGTATAAATTAACTAAATATAATTTATAGTTCCAACATTTATGGTTTTAAATATTTACCTTATTTTATTGATATGATATTATATTATATTAATTTATAATTATAAACTTGTTAATTTGATTGTCTAATTTGTGCAAATATTTAAAATATTTATATTACATTCATTAATTATCACTTTTATTTAGATTATTTATAATATTGTACAATGTCAATCTAAATATATAAACTCATTAAACCAAATAGGATAAGTTATAATTTTAATAGTTTAAGTCTTACAAATTACATAGATATTATATATTATATATAAATTATATAGCCCAACAACATGTATTGTGAAATGTTTTTCTTTATTTAATTTTGTTTTTACTTATTATTTAAAAAAACCTATATTTTAGATATTTGGTGGCATCTGCCAAACTACTGGATGGCCAGGTGTTGTGACTGCAATGGGAAATTGGTTTGGAAAAGGAAATCGAGGTAAAAATAATAAAAAGTGATTATAATGTATCATAAATTAATGAATTTCTAAATATATATTAGGGTTCATATTTGGAATTTGGAACTCTCATACATCAATTGGAAATATCATTGGTACTTTACTTGCCGGTTCGTTTGTTGAATCCAATTGGGGATTATCATTTATTGTTCCTGGAATATTTATAATTGTATCTGGGATCCTGAACTTTTTGTTCCTCGTTGTCCATCCATCTGATATTAATGGTGGTTCACATTTAAATGAAAATACTCAAAATGGTCGCAAGGTATGATTTTTTGTCTTATACTTTTTTATATGTTTCTTTATAAAATTTTGATTTTATTTTTGTTATATTAATAATTTGAATAATATATTTATAAATAAAATATATTATATTTTGCTCAATTATATCTAATTCTGTATGATTAATTATTGTATTTTATGTCTAAAATGAATGTATCAAAAACATTACATAAAGTAATTAATATATATTTAAAACAGATCTATCACTTGAAGTTTAAAGTTATGACATTTAATTTATAAGTTATGTTTAAAACAAACAGTTTCTCTTTTATTAAAGTATAGTATTTTTTATTGTAATTATTTGGTCGGTAAAAAATATTTTTGCTTACACTTTTGTTCTTGCTGTGCTTATGGCTGAATTGAAAAACCTGAAAAGATTACTCTGGTCATAGTTTCACATGTGTTGATATGAAAAGACTAAATATTTTTAATATTATTTTTATTAATGTGTAAAATAATATCTCGCTTTTAGATTTAAATATATGTTTTAATATATATTAGCTCTTAAAAGTGCTATAGTGATAATTATTTTTTGATATTGTGATGATAATTTCTTTATCTAATTTTGTTAAAATATATTTTTCATAAATCAGTAATTTAATAAATTTTGAATTATTATTTATACTATTAATGTAGAATTTTTAAAATATTATTACTTTTAACATATTAATTCCATCTTTGTACAATACTTTTATGTTTAAATTTTTATTAATTAAATATATTTAATAATTATTGTAAATAATTTCGTAGGGAAATTATTATCGCAATTTCCTAATATAAGTACCTACCTATTCTAAGGGTTTCTTCACAAATTTTAGTTATATCTATATATTCTTATTTAGTGTATTCAATTTTGGTCACATAACACCATAAACACTATTTTGTCACAAAAATAGCACCTGGCATTAACTTTAAAACTGCTCACTTCATCATGTAATGTAAATATTATGATATTGATGTTTTTTTACTTAAAAAAACTATTTCTTTAATAATTATATTACATGAAACAATATTTAACACTTTTATTTTTGTATCTTATAAACTTTCAATTCTTAATGCTTTTTTTTGGGCTTTGTTTTTGTCTTATTACAACATGATTAGAACGTAGAGAGAAACGGAGTACGAAGACAATCTCCTCATCATGATTATAGCGTACCAGAAGAAAATGAATTTTTGAAGGGCAGTTCAGAAGAGGTATGTTGGTGTCACGCTTTAATTTTGAGTTTGTGCTATGATATTACTGGGTTCCTTATTTTGTTTTAAACATTATCGTTTGTTTTTTTTTTCTTACATTATTTAAGTGCATGGTGCATTACAGTTTATAAAACTTTTATACAGTTTGTAAAAAGCTCATTAATAAAATGCTTAATATTAATTTAATGGAACTCACTTGAAACGCAAATCTTTTTTATTGTGTTTAATTATGTGATAATTATTAACATTATTTGATTTGTACTGAATTAATAAGACAAATATTTTTTATAGATAAATAGAAGATAATACTACTTTCAAAAAAATATGTTTTCTTAATTCCTTGAGGAATTTTATTTTGGTGGTAATGTCTAGGACCAGTTAATCAGTTTTTAATTTTATATATTGAAATTGGCTATTAAAATATACATAAAATGTATTTGGTTTTAAAGTGTCTGATGAACATTTTTTTTTTTTTGTATTAGATTTTAGGTATTGAGTTTTGTTGAAACAAACTTGGTTAGTTGAGTTTTAATTGTTAAAAATGTCAAGGTTCAATGTAATCTTAATGTATACTATTTATACTCTGAACTGGATTTAACAGATAATAATATTTGTTTTAAAAAGAAATACAATACAAATTCTGCAACTAGGAATATCATTAAGATGTTTTAATCAAAATAAATCATCTTTAATATAAGATTAATATTTATTTTTATTAAATTCAACTATTTATAAATATTCATAGATCATAGGTGTATATAATGTAAAACTAAAACTCATTTACTAAACTCATATTAGTTTCATATTAAAAAGAGCATCATAGTAAATCTTCGAATAATCATTTTATTTTATTCTCTATTAGTGTTAATATTTTGAACAAACAGATTTAGTTTTTTTAAATGTCTTATTTGCATAACACATTCTTCAACTATAACTCATGTACATATTAGTATACTTTTCCAATAATATTAAATTATAATTTAATAATTTACATAAGCTATTGAATCAATATTATATACACAATGAGATGAAAATATTTACGGATTCAAAATATGTTTGTATTTTTACTAATTGCCTGGTATAGATCTTTAAAAACAATCATAATTACCTAATAATCTATTTTATTTACTTAATTGCTTTATCTTATATTATATAGATTATTTGAACTGAATATTTTTACCTATGTTGAATAAATATGTAGTTTGTTTTTTTTTTTTTTTTTGTAATTGATGAAAACTTAATAATCTTTTACTATTTAAAGTATAATGACTAATATATTTTTGCCTGTTAAATTAATTTAATTCAATTTATGATTGTTAATTTAATTTGACTAAATGAAATAATACACTTTATTATTGACTTATAATTCATAACGTAAAAAAATTATTATTATTTTTAAATCAGTTATGATGTAATTTTTCATTTATATATGTTATGATATAATTGTTTAAGTAATATTATCATAATTTTAAATTAAATCTATATTTTATAATTTGTAGTTTACATTATTTTTTATGAAACAAATTTCTTTAAACTTCATTTATATTGTTTTTGTTTCTTAATATGTATATTTTAATTTTTATGATTTATTTAATCTGTATTTTTTTATTGCATATTATGCAATTAAATTTTTTAAATTTTAAGTAAATAATTATCAACTATTTAGCTTAGCTTTTTAACTAATAGTATTCATAAAATTATTTGTAATAATATTTTGTACATGGGTATTAACAATGAGTATAATATTAAAATAATTACATAATTATAAAAATCATTTATGATCTAGTGTTACTAATAACTTGTTTCATATTATAGTTGAGGCTTCTTCTTTAATTTTTATTTGAATTAATTAGCTGATATTTACCCTCTGACTGTTAATCGCCATTTGTTCGTGTCGTCAATTTCTATCAACACATTTTTCCGAGACAAAGCAAGGTATTGTGAATTGTGATTAATGTTTATATTATATGCTTAGCTTCTTTAGCTGACTGCTTAATTTTACACATATTTAGAGTTTTTCATATTTGGAAAATGTGTATTTCCTTGTTATTCATCTTGTTAATTTTTTTATTAAAAAAAGGTTCACAAATAGAAAATTACTTTAAGATATTTAAAATTTTAAAATATTTCACAATTATATAGTATTTTTTCCCAAGATATAAAAATTAATATTTGGCAGGATTTAAAAATTAGTTCTCAGTTCAGATTTAAAAATATGGTTAACATTATAACATTGTATAATAATAACAACATATTTTTAATATTTTATTCCAATCTAAACCAAAGAAAATTATTTTATTATTAACATTATTTTTTCAAATTTATAGCAATTTACAGAATTTTTTTAGTTTAATCAGCATTTGTTAATTTATATAACCAAAGTTTGCTCTAATCTTCATAGTGTATATTTTAATTTTAAACTTGTCATTTCATAATTTTATATTACTGAGTATTAATTTTAATATAGATGTAATTATGAATCTAGATAAAAATAAAATAATATAGATTATAAGCACTATTAGTTAAAATTGATTTGATATGTTTTATTACACTATTTATTTTTAAAAAACTGGGCTTAAAATCAATATTTATCTTTCATTAAAATAAGTGTGAACCTTACAATTATAAAACGTAATCTAAAACTGTTCCTCTGATTTATTTATTTGACAGTTATTGAATATTTTTAATCGATTAAAAGTATTTTATTTTTTAATATCACAACCACTTAGGAACTATTCTAGTAATATTTAATAGTTATTAATGGTCACATATAAGTTATAACCTATAACTTATATTTTATTTGTTTACGTGACCAAGTTCTATTCAACTGCAGCATTTAGCTGTAGGTGTTAAAGTTTTTAAACTGGCATTATTTATGATTTTACTTTAATAACTCATAAATTATAAATATATTTATTTATAATTGGTGAATGCATGATAATGGTTAATTTTCATCATTTATTATGCTATGCATATTGCATATATTGTTGAAGAATGGTTCTAAAAATAAATATACTTACCATAGGAATAATAACAAATGAGTTTAAAAGCAATATATAGTATAAGTAATACTTAACCCTTAAAATATAATTTTATAACATAAATACACACAATTGTGTTTGCATATGTTGGCAGAGATACTATAAAATAATATGTATGTATTATGTAATTTTAAATTACGTTTTTTTTTCTATCACAGCGAAGTTGTACCTAGTATTCTAAGATTGAATAATGCTTTTACTTTTGGGCTTGTGATTTTCTGGTGGCTGCTTGGAGTCTAGTCCTATTATAAATACATGTACCATGCATATCATTCGATAAAAGAAATATATATCTATATATTATTCATGTATATTATTATATTATATACATTATTATGCCCATTATTGTCTGTGAAAGTAAAAATGATAAAATCTTGAATAATTAATAGTTATTCAAAATCTTCCATTATTAGAACTTGGTTATTGGTAATTATTTATTGATTTTAATAAAAATTGTGACTAATCTTTTGATTGAAATGAACAATATTATTATTTATTAATAAATTTTAATTTATTGTTTTCCAAAAATTTCCGATACATTCATTGGGTTTAGCTTAGAACGAATAATAATATGGTTTTGCATGTTATGTGTATTAATGGATATCCTAAGTAAACTTATTGCCAATTTAATACATTTTTATAAACAGTCAAAATATGTTTATTTTATTTTGGTATAGGTTTTATAGTATAATTGTCAGTTCTTAATAATGTTATTCTATATTCGTAACACTGGTAAAGTAGTTGCTCTGATATATAAATAGTCTTTTTCTTAAATGTATGAACTATAGTTAATTATGTTACTTGTTGTGGCAAAGATTTATTAAAATTGAATCAGTTATACTTGAAAGTGTTCTCAATACGAAAAATATTCTAAAAATACTGGCCAATATTTGTTTATAGCTTTTTACATAATTGATTAAACAGCATGTATTTGAATAACCTAAATAATATAATAATACATATTTACAACATTCTGATGCTTTTGTTATGCTTGTTTCATTAGAAAAAACCCAGCACTTCCCCACAAGAGGTCTCTATACCTCTTGGAGGTATATCATCTAAGGAGTTGTCATTGTTACCTTCTAACAAGGTAAACAAATTTTCGTTGCTTTAATAACTATTCAATTTATTTATTTACTACAGTTGTATTTAAATTTTTGTATGGTTTTTTGAAACATAGTAAATGTTCTAGATGTTGTATTAATATTATAATAGTACGTTTTCACAAATTATCATTTGAAATTTCGAGTTTATGGTTTCATTTGTTAAATATTTTTCGAATTAATTTAAAAGGTTATCTAATCCATTGTTATTAAAAAAATCTTGTTATCCAATTATACAAAAATATGTAGAATTTTTGGGAAAACGTTCTGAGTATAATAAATGGCTCATTATGTGTTTTGTCTCTTATTATTATAATTAATTATTTTTTTAATTTTACTTTATTATGTAATTTAGTATCAAGTTTTGTTTACTCAAATTATTTAACTCAATATAACCATTTACAATTTGGCATCATACAATGAGTTGAAATTATTAAATTGCACCTATAATGTATAAAGTCATTGATTTGAGTAAACAAAGTTTTCTAATGTAAATTAATAATAAAATATTATTCGTATTCTGCCCAGTGATTTCCGATAGTGTAAATAATGTGCTGTTTGTTGCACATGTCTTGATATCCATTGCTTAGAGAACACCGAAGATGTTTATAAATAATTGTAAGTTGTACTTTGCAAATTCATTTGTGTAATGAGATTTTCGTTAAATGTTTGCGCACAAATGCACTGTACAATATTGTTGTGGAGGGAGTTACTAAATTTACCTAATATTAAATCATCTATATAGTACATAATATCTCATTGTTTATGTTAGTACTACAATAACAATTTAACAATATTAAGCTTTATTAAATAATAATAAATTGTCTTAAACATTGTATGGTGCTATAGATGTACAGGATATTGTTGTACCTATCTCAATCAATTTTGTAATTATTTATTTAGATTTGAATGCTGGTATATCAATATGTTAAAGTATTATTCTTACTTTTTTAGTTAATTGTACCAATCACTATATTTTCCATCAGTCGTGACAAATTATGCTTGATAAATGTAAATTTTTTTTGTAGGATTTGGTAGATTAATTTTTACTGACCAGAATTTTAGAGTATTTATAAAAAAAGAACTTTAAGGAAAAAAACATACTTAAATATATGGTTTCTAATTTTTTTCTGAGAATTTCCTAAATAAAAATGCAGATAATTATTTTAATACCTTTTTTATTGTACATTGTTTGTTAGATAAATGTAAATATGATCATATATTGTCAATATAATATTTTTTTTAAAACCAAGTGAACCATGTGATTAAAAATGGAAACTTTTTTTTTACTATGCTTGTATTCTTTTGTTATTATTAAGAATAAATTAATTGTCACCCTAGGAAATTAATTTTGTATACTGTGGTCTGTTGACTGTTATATTTTTGTACTTTAGATAAGTTAATCCTAATTATTTGTTTATATTTATTCATATTTTGTATTGTACTGTTACTATTAATTAGGTGATATTAATTGGTAACTGTAACTGTAATTTAATGATAAAATGATTAATATTAAAAATAATTAACTATCATTTTAGATTTAAATAATTGTATGATAATATAACTTACTAGTATTTCTATTTAAATTTTAGCTTAAAATAGGTGATGGTTTTGCAATAGTAAAAAAAAATTCAAACACTACATTTGTATTATTTAATATTTTAGGATGAAGTGAAAGAAAAAACTGAAGGGATTCCAATTCTTTCAGCTTTAAATAATTCCCAACAAAAAGCTGTTGGCTTTATTGGTGCCATCAAAATTCCGGTATGTATACATTTAGCATATTGAATAATATAAATGAATATAAATATTTTGTATTTTAGGGTGTGATTGAATTCTCAATGTGTTTATTCTTTGCAAAACTAGTCAGCTACACTTTCCTTTATTGGTTACCAAATTATATTAAGTATTCTTGTGAGTTTTAACTATTTATGTTACATTAAACATATTTTTTATTTTAAATAATAAAATATGACTATTATATAATGAATGAATATTATTTCTGTACAGCTTCCTATAGTCCATCGGAAAGTGCAGATTTGTCTACTTTTTTTGATGTTGGTGGCATTTTTGGTGGAATTGCTGCTGGAATATTCAGTGATATGTTTGGGAAAAGTGCTTGTACATGTGCAGTTATGTTATTTTTAGCCATTCCATCTGTAAGTGCTCTTTTCTTCCCAATTATCCCTTGTAAAATGGTATTCATTAAATGTTTTTGTTCCAGTTATACGCCTATAATTTATTGTCTTCGGTCAATGTGTATGTAAACATTGCTATGTTAGCACTCGCTGGTGGTTTGGTTAATGGACCATATGCGCTGATTACTACTGCAGTATCTGCGGAGTTGGGAACACACAGTTCATTAAAAGGTAATGCGAAAGCATTATCTACTGTTACATCTATTATTGATGGCACTGGATCAATTGGTAAATAAATTTTTTTTTTTGTTTTTTGTTTTTAGTATAGGTACTTCTCTAATTTTTGATTGTTCAAAAGAAACCATTTTTTATAATTATTTTGATTTATTATTATTAGGTGCAGCTGTAGGTCCTTTACTAGCGGCTTACATATCCAATAGTTTTGGTTGGACAAGTGTGTTTTATATGCTTATGGGTTCCAATGTACTTGCAATATTGGTAAGCTTAATTTCATTTTACTATTATTTAAAATTTAAGAATTATAATCTATTCAAATTTATTAGAATAGATTTAAATTTATCTGTGGTTAACTATGTTACCTCTTTTAAATCATATTAGATTTTAATAATTAATGAATATTATTAACATAAATATTAATTATTTATTATTAATAATTATTGAATAAAATGTTACTACCATGTTTTTGTTTAATATTTTATTTTAATTGCTTATTAAAAATAAAATTTTAACATTTTAAGCATGATATATAAAACCAAAATTGTGGCATCTTGTTATTGGTTTTTTATATATTTTTTTTTTGTGAGCATAAGCATACTTTTATGGGACAATTTATAATTTTTTTTACATATTTAACCATGATCAAACATTTTTATTAATTAATGTACCTATTTTGATTTATCATTTAAATATTTATTTTTCAGTTGCTGACACGATTGGTCAAACGTGAAATCCATAATGTTGGCTAGGTAAAAAAACCTAGAATTGATAAGACTTACATGAAGAATGAAACATTAGTTAGTAAAAATTTATTGCAATCATACATAAAGTAAAATAAAATGTATATTAGAAGGTACTTTTTGTATGATTTCAACGAATTTTAGCTCCTAAGTAATATTTATTTGTATTAATATTAAGTTCTTCGTTCCATTTTAATATATTCAGATTTTAGAATAGTATCAACTTTATTATGATCATTATTTAATTTTTTTTAAATTTTTTTTTTTTTTCATAAATTAACAATTTGATTTTTTTATTAAAATTTAATGAATGACAAGACAATTGCATCTATACAAGATTTTTTTTATACTATATGATGTGTATCTGTGATCTTGCAACTTATGTATAATGCTCACAGGTATAATTTTAATATACGAATAGAATTATTTAGAGTTGTGCTTTTTATAACATATCGTTGAGTTATTTTATATTCTACGATCATAGTTATGTGTTGAAAATATGATGGATATAATGTATAACCATGCATGTATATTATGTATGCATATTATGCTGTATATTTTCTTTTATATAAAACAAAAAGACTGGTTATTATTATTAATGTCTTTTTAATAATATCCCAAATGTTATTATCTCTTATCAATTGTAGGTATATTTACAAAAAAAAATGTTTACATATTGTAATGATATGATTCATAAAATTAATTTTATTGCTAAAATTATTCATACTAGTTATTATATAATTCTTAAACAATAACAAAGTGTTTGATTACTTACTATTATTACATTATTATACTTGTATAAATACATACTATGTAACATGTATCGTATAATTATAATATTCATAGCTAAACCTTAAACAATTAATATTTTACAAAAATAAAATCTTTTTCCGATTATTTTGATTTGAGAATGTGTATAACCATCCCAACAAATGCACATTGTGCCATCCTGTGCATCCAATAAAATCTAAAAAAAAAACAGATTTTATGTACTTGTTTTATATAGGTATTATATTTCTGAAATTGTTATGTAAAAAATGTTGAAGGTGGTGTTTACTTTTGTAATTTGCTCAAAGCTAGGGGTATAGTTGATGGTGGGTCTTTAAGTACAAAGTTCCTTATGCCAAACACATAGTCCTTGACGTATGTATCCCACACTACTTGTCTGATGTCAACGGGGAATGTATGCCTGTCGGTAGCAGACGTGATGTCTTTGTTGAGCTCCTGGATGTTTTTGCTAATAAAGTCCCATTGGTGCAGCGCGAAAAACTCTCCTGTTCGAGCGGCCATTTTGAAACGTCGATATATTTTCAACATCCTGTGAAAAATGTTCAATGAATGATGTGTTATCATATCAGAAGATTCGTTTTAGAGATAACCCAAAACTTTTTCTAATCCATTTAAATAATTTCAATGTTATATTTTATCTGTGCTATATATCTATAAATATACCTATAAAGTATATAATATAAAGTTAATTATAAATATATTACTTTAATTAACTTCCAAGTGTTAACACTTTTTTTAAATAAATGTTAAATTTGATCGCTGTAGGAGTAAGGTAACATGGAAGCTTAAAGTATACCCTTTCACTTGTAACGCAGTGGTTATTTAATGATGGAATTGTAACTATAATAATTATAAATGTTTATATTTAATAAAAAGTTGTAAAAAATAAATAGAAAAAAGACAGATACTAACATTTTATATTTGCTTTTAAGTTTGATCGGTTATTAATTTTAAGATATTTTTTTTTCATGTGTTTTACAGTACTACTAACCTATATTTTTAATTTGGTATTTACATACATTTTTAGCTATTTCTACATTACTTAAAATATTAAATATAGTATTAAATAGAGTATCTAATCATTAAGTATTATAACAAGTAGATTGCGTAAAAGTCAAGTGTGTGTATTACATTTGAAATTATATTTCCTATCCTTTCTTACTTTCTAATTAAAAATAATTTTCTCTAAACAAATTTTAACCAACACAAAAATGTATCTATAAGTTAATAAAAAGCTCTCTACTCAAGATATAAATATATATACATTTTATGACAAAATGGGTAAACTATTAAAATATAAACCACACATATTTATTTTCCTGAAAACAAAAAACCAAAAACCAAAAAATATTCACATGGATACAAATGTTTCACTAGTACCTTTGATTTCTATAAAACAGTGTAGTAGTGTTGGTAAAATTAACATTTTAATAACAATGTCCAAATTGTTAAGATATTTTAATTGTATACAAATACTGTTTTAGTACTTATTACATTAATACAACAGGTACCTACTAGTAATTAATAATACATTACAGTAGAATTTACTTGATGTACTGCCTACACTTGACAGGATGCATTAGATTATATTATTCAAAACATTTTTGTTGTAATAGTAATAATAGTCTAATAATAAGTACATTGTTCACCGTTTATTATTGTTTTCAGTCTTTTGTCCTTTGTTGGAATATAGTTGTTGAATGTTGTAATTATCTTATGATATGGCAACAAATAACAATATACACAAATATTGTACAGTGTATCTATGGGATACATAAGATATTTTTTTATCACATTACATAAGTATTGTATTATTGATAAGTCATAGTACAGATATACCTAGTGTAAGTATTATCATTGATTATAAATTTATTTATGCATTTATAATCAATGGTATTATACATTTGGACATCCGGTCTATCAATTAGAATATTTTATGTTAAACTTGTTTTATTTATTTAGCGTTTATTGATTATTGTTTAAAATAATTAGTTCAATGATAGATTTTGTATGTTGACTATTATATGTAATTTCATTAAAAATTTAAATTTCAAACGGTCATAAAATGTTTTCCTTTTGGTCCGGTAGAAATTTTATTATAGACAATTGAAGAGTAGCTTATGGATAACCTATTGTTAAAATTTTGAACCTTAAGTATAAACAGAAAAAATTTTATGAATTATTATCTACAAAATAACTTGCAAATTAGCATGATTTTGACACATTTTATACAAATTTGAACTTTATGGGCTTATACTTTGAAAACTTAACCATGTATAGAGAACGCCAATATAAAGATTTGACAAAAATTTCAAGTTGTTGCGGTTTTTCGTTTTTGAGTTAGATCATTTAAAAAAATGTATTTTGTAAAAACGTGATTTTGCGTAAAATTTCCCGTTTTTTCGTAATTTGTTTATTGTTTTTTTCGACGCTTTTAAAAAGTATTTTTGCAATTATCGTGATTTTATCATATTTTATACAAATTTGAAATTTATGGGCTAATAAAAAAAGTTTGAGTGAAACGATCTCCGATATTTTTTAGTTACGATAAGTATAACTTATCATAAACATTGTATTAAATTTTCAAGAGTTTTCGGAATGCCAAATAAATTTTATAGATGTTTAAAAAAAAAAATTTACAAATATCAAAAATTTAAATTGTCTATAAATAAGTCAAAATATATCAAAATACTTTGAAAACTTAACCACCTATAGATAACGTCAATATAAACATTTTGTAAAAATTTCAAGTGTTTGCCTTATTTGGTTTTTGAGTTAGAACAAATTTCAAAAACCGATATCATTTGTCAGTCTAGAATATTATACATTATATTATATTTTACATGTAATTTTATGTCAATATTCGCTGTTCAAACGCTTATAAAAAAAAAAATTGTGCCTATGAATTTCAATAATTTTTGAATTACAATAAAAACTACTTGTGTGGAATCTTCTATTAAATTTTCAAGTATTTTGTACAAGCCAAATTTTTTTTATCATCGATTATAAAAAAATATGTAAAAAACCTCGAATATTTTAAATGCTTAAAAGTAGCTTAAAAATCATAATATTTTGAAAAATATATGACATAAAGTAAATACCAATCTTAACAGCTGGTAAAAATTTCATGTTTCTGCGACTTATACTTTTTGAATTATAACAAATAAGTATTTAAAATTGTTTGAGGAAAAATCACTATTTTATGCAATTTCATAAAACCTAAAATTTCAAACGGTCATAAAATATTTTTCTTTAAGTTCAGTAGACATTTTTGAAGAGTAGCTAATGGATAACCTAGTATTAAAATTTTGAACCTTAAGTATAAACAGAATAAGTTTTATGAATTTTTATCTACAAAATAACTTGCAAATTACCATGATTTTGAAACATTTTATACAAATTTGAAATTTATGGGCTTATAAAAAAAATTTGACTTAAACGATCTCCGATATTTGTTAGTTACGATTAGAATAACTTATAATAAATATTGTATTAAATTTTCAAGAGTTTTCGGACAGCCAAATAAATTTTATAGATATTTCAAAAACAAAAACTTACAAAAATCGAAATATGTCAAAATATGTAAAAATACTTTGAAAATTTAACCATGTATACATTTTTTAACCATGTATATATAAAGTTAATATAAAGATTTGGTGAAAATTTCAAGTGTTTGCGATTTTTCGTTTTTGAGTTAGAGCATTTTAAAAAAATGTATTTCGTCAAAACATGAATTTGCGTATAATTTCACGTTTTTTCGTAATTTTTTTATCTTTTTTTTCGGCACTTTTAAAAAGTATTGTATTTTTGACATGCTCAAGTACCATCTACATTCACTTTCCTTTCAGAAAAGTTGCTGTTTAAGAAAATCGAAGTATTTTTACTGCCAAAAAAGGTGTTATTAGACACACACAAAAAAAAAAAAAAAAAATAACACAAATCATTGTAAAATTAATAGAATCCATCACTCCGTTCAGAATCAAAAATTTAATTTTCAATTCTGATAACGTGATAACGAATACAAATTTTTATCAGTTAAGTCTTACTATCGGAACGAGTGTCCTCCATAGACATAATGTATATTTAAATCATACAGGATTTTGTACAAGATTATCTCTACAAGTTTATGTAGTTAATTGATGACTAAAAAGTAATTAATCGTACCTACCTATTTGGGAGAACGAAAGAAAATTTAAAATATTAAAATGTATATAATAAAATTACAGTTTTTTATGTAACCATAAAATAATGTTTGGTGAAATGCTTTAGGTGAGTTTTGTTGTTGGATATTGTTTATTATTTTTCATTTTCCACATTAAAATTACTTGTGTCTGCTTTAAGATCATGATGAAGATGGTCATCAGTTAAGCGTGATCGGTGTGGGTCTTTAACTTTTTCTATGTGAGAAATGACTTATTCACACACGTAAGTTAATCCAAACATACTGAAGTCTTTTTGCACCTACCTATATTTTTAATTCATATAAATTTAATTTGTTTAGCGAAAAAAAGTAAATGTTGTTTTGAATGAGTTTTTTGGATATTTTGCTCGACGGGGATATCGTCAACATCAATATTCATTACATTAAACGGATTGGTTAACGATTGAAAATATTGTAGTTTGAAACCTAAAATCGATTATTAAATTCCTATTGAAGTATCGAAATAGGTTCAACTAATTTAACTGTTGATAGTGAAAATGTGTTAAATCATTTTTTTCAATATGATGCCGTAATAGTTTTAACTTTATTACAAAAGATTTAATATGAAACCACATATCAGGAATAAGTTGATTTCATTTATATATAGGTACTTCAATATAATAAGTCAGCATATAATATATCAGCACAAAATGCCAATTCAGAAATCTAAATTTGATTTTTATATTTATATTTTATACAATATGATTATTTTTATACGATAGGTATTCAATTAAATTTCATCGTTATAAGAATTTCAAGCGGGCCGTATTTAATAGTCACGAGGGTCGCCGGTTGCCGACCACTGTGAACACCAATAATAATTGCAATGTATAAGCGTAAATGTGTCGTTAAAAACAAATTATAATAATAATAAAGTTGACAAGTTTAAATAACGATATTTTATTCCAGGATTTTAACCGGATGTCGGTGGCATGACAAAAAAGATTATAGGTACATCATGTGTAGTCCTGTTCGAGATTCACCAGACGGTCCTGTGTCGTATAGGACAATGACGATATGGTGTCTCGCACGACCAAGACCAAAGACTATTGTGCTCATAGGCGCAATTTGATATTTTAAATTGGGGGGGCTAAGTTTTTTTAAGTACAACATCAATTTATACATTAAAAAAAAAAGTAGCACAACAAAACTTTTACACTAACAAAAATAATCTTAAATATAACTTTATAATTTGCTTTGGTTCGTTTAAATGTGACGGTTGTTGTATAAAAAATAAACCTTGATCGATTCTAAAAAAAAATTACGCAGGTAAATTTGGCGCAAATGGGCTGTTGGAAAAAACATACCTTTTTTATTTTGGCGCAAACGGGCTATACCCAAAATGAATGAATTTTTTTTTGGCGCAAATGGGCGATGCCCGATCCGCGTGTGTCCGGTCGACCGTATTATTAGCATTACATTTATATACGTACATGGGTTTGGAGCCGGTGAGTCGGAGCACGATGTCCAACACGAACGCGGGTACAAAGTGAAACAGGATCTCGCACAACCTGTGTACCATGCGGTTGGTCCGGAACGAGAACCCCGGGTACCACTGCAAGTACTTGGACGGCGCGGTCAGCGAGTGATACTGGCACAGGTTGCCCAGTTCTTCCCAGCGCAGCGGGTTCAACGCGCCCGACGTGCAGTTGTACACCCTCAAGGCGTTTTGTCTGAAATGCGATGAATGCGTATTAATAACAATCGGTTCTGTTTGCCACAGTGGGCGAAAACCGTTTCGCCAGTTTAAATAATAATATTTTCTTCGATCTCAACCGTTCCGTTTACATCAAAACGCGATCGATGTTTTTCGATGGTTTGAATACAAGTATATTTGAGTACAAAAGTTCAGTATGAAACCGCTGAACTTTTCCTTACGGAATTGTTTTTAAGTGCTTATGAAACACAACTCTTTTGGGTTTTTAAAAAGCTGAAAATTATTCTAACAAACACACTATACGGTTTGCTATCGTTAGTAACTTTTTTCCTGCATTAAATGATTCTTTCACGTTTCCGTGTTGTTTGATTAATTTTGGAGTACTCATAAGCTCAATACTTATGTTTTGAAAACATTATTATCATCAATATATTAACAAATCTGAAATAACTTATTGGGTTCGAATTAAGTAAAAAAATGATCAATTATTTTGGTTTATAGTCATACATTACTATAATACATTAATATACAATATTATACGTACTCATTAGAATAAATGAAAATGAAATATATATTTATGTATAATAACTATATTGAAAATGTTAATTGTGAATGTTTAATTTTTGTACAATCAATGTTTTTGAGAATAAAAATGTTAGAATTATTTTTTTCTTCTTAATTTTATAAAACACTTAATAATATATTACATAATATTATAAATGAAATGAATTTATATTTATACTTATACTTATATTTATATTTATACATAATAGTATAAATTATTGTTTATGCAAAAAATGCATATAATGTTTTGGTACAAATTAAAAGAAGATTTATGCACCAATGTTTTATATTAAGTAAAAAATAAACAATGTAAAATTAAGTGAAATAATGTTTTATACTTATAACTATTAAATTTAGCTTAGACTTTGAATTATAAACGGTGCAGTTTTTCCAGAACCAGATATATCCTTTGATAGTTAGATCTATATTCTATATGATTGACACAACATACAAATCGACACGATGACGTGTCTTCGACGTCCGAAATGTTCCTCACCTGTAAGTGGCCGTATGCCAGGCCGACGTTATCAACGTGTTTACCAGGATGTCGACCGGTACGATATCCACCCGGAGCTTTTGGTCGCAAACGATGCTCCTGATCGTACCCCGTCCGATTTCCATCATGATGCCCGTGATGCCACTCACGTTGTCCACCCATCCTTCGAACGGTTCTCTCCAAGCAGCGGTCACTTTAAACAGTTTAAACAGGTTTTTTTTTTTATTTCTTTCAATAACAACACGTTATACGTTTTTGG
The DNA here is from genome assembly GCA_025469195.1 of Chaitophorus viminalis. Taxonomy (NCBI): domain Eukaryota; kingdom Metazoa; phylum Arthropoda; class Insecta; order Hemiptera; family Aphididae; genus Chaitophorus; species Chaitophorus viminalis. Next base: position 29,719 of record JAIPRK010001011.1, read on the forward strand.
TTTTAATAACGTCCAGGATAAGCCTATTCTGTTACAGGTATACTATAATATATTAGTATATTATTACATATTCGTCCGGTCGATAGAAAACAAGAAAGTAAGACCTAAAACAACGAAAAATGGAGTAAACAATCAAAAAAAAAAGTTATAAGCTCGCAGAACAGGATAATGTTAAGTTCTCGGCGTAACGGCGAGCACCGATTGTGCTTATCGTAACGGTTACTACACTTTTGACACCACCAAACAGCATACATATTACAGTACTATACGCTATAATCTAGTACTTAGCTTGATTGATACCTTATAACTGTATGCGTTGTTACTGTGCGATTCCAATCTGATCAGATACATGATACAATATTGTATGCCTATACAAATATTATTTCTACTGAATATTTTACGTGACACAATAACGTGTTGTTGATTTTTAGTGCGTTCGTTTAACGGTAAAACAATTGAATTTACAAACAACATTATCTACAACGTTCGTTCAATTAATATAGTCAAAAAATCCGATCACCATCTCTCGACGTATAGTACTACAGTTATACGCCGTCGTTTGGATCAAATTGACTGCGGTTGAAAAAAAATATATATCGCCAATGTCGAACTGCACCGTTATCCCGCGTTATCCTATATTATAGAACAACAATATAGCTTATTATGCGTATTATTTGCAAAACTTTTGCACAGTCTAACGATTTCATCAGAGACAAATTTTAAAACCACCTCTACGTGTTTATTATATTATAGGGTAAAGTGTGCAGTAATTGGCACCTTAAGGAAATTTCAACTTCAATATCTCTATATCTCGTGTTTAACCATGGTTGAAATTATTAAAAAGTCTTTGACTTTATTTAAAATGTTGTTATCTTTCTTATGTTATCATCAAAATCGGGCTTAAACCAATATCTTTTATTATATTTACAGTTTTTCACAAAATATCAAAAAAATTTAGTTATTGGCACCCATAATTAAGTTATTGACACTCTCGGAATTAGTTATTGGCACCCACTCACATTTTTAGGACAAATTTACTAATTTAACTTTCAACTTACGTAGGTGTATTATTTTTTTCATAACGGTCTTCATTATGGGTTAAGGAGGGGACGGCTCAATTTCGTTGCACCACGGGGGGAGGGGGGGGACGAAATTCCAACCACGGCCCTGAATTGTTTCGAAGCCCTACGGTGTTTTTGTCGACTATACAAACTACATTTATACCTATGCTGGGCCTGACGATGGCCGCCGGTATGTCGTCCACTTGCTCCGCGACCACCCACTCGGCCATGGCTTTGGTCATGGTGTACGTGTTCGGGTGGTTGCCCTGCATGCGGCGGCCCATTTCGCGCAGATCGTCCTCCGACATCTTCTGGCAGCAGTTGATCACGAACCCGGGGTCGCTGGGCGGCTTGTACACGCACTCCTGGATGGTCATCTTGTCCGCGTTCGAGTACGCCGTCGACACGTGAATCATGGCCTGCGTGCGGGGCAGACCGACGACAATTATTAAAACTTACGGACGGGGGACACGACAAATAGGAAACCAGACGCGATCCCGCGGCCGCGGGTAAATATCGTTTATGGGTAATTTGAGCATGTAGAACAGCGCGATTCCCAACCTTTTTAGTTGTGCGGACCACCGATTTTGCAAAACAAAAAAAAAAAAAAAATCTTCGAGGCCCACTAATAGCTATATATATATATTATATATACAACATATTCACACCCGTCAGTTATTAATTTATTACAAAAATAATTAAAAACCAATAGCTTTTTAAGAAATAAAAAACTCTATTAAACCTAATTAGTTACAACTTAATCAATTTAATGAAATCTTTTTAGCATTGCTAAAAAAGTCCTCCACAAAAGAGTCAGTAATATCTGAATTGAAACTGGACAGTCTTAGCCTTAAATCACTGTTCACATACAGTTCATTTCTATATTTATTTAAAAAAAAAAAAATTAAAATTAAATTGGAAAAAGTTCGCTCACGCGGTATAGATAAATTGTCGAAAAACCGTTCAAGTTTAAAATACAATAAGAATACCTAACAAATAATAGTTATTAATAATAAACGTGTACGATCTACATCAGATTAAACTACAATCAATAAAATTGTTCAGTAGCATTAACTGTGTAGTTATTATTGTCTAAATATTATTATAACTTATAATACTGTTTTAACCAGAAATATAAATGTCACAGTCATGGTGGTCCACGGGCTAGCTTCACGATGCACGCGGCCTATGGGTTGGGGACCGCTGGTATAGAGATTTGATATTATTATACAGTATTATTGTATATAACATGGTCGTTTCCGACTCAATGTCTCCACATAGTATAGGTATATTACGCGTATCACATTATATGTATCTAAGTAGGTGAGATATTATGTACAACGGACGGTGGTCCCTATATTTTTTGTGTGCAGCAGCAAATGCAGCGTGTAGTAAAAATGTTGTAATATAATATTTAGATAAATAATTATTTAAAATAATACATTTTATTTATTTTTAATATTTTACGGAGGACTACAATAGAATTATTTTACTAACGTATAATTATGATAACACTATGCAGACATGCAGTGCAGAAAAACCACGCCGATAACCAATAATAAATTATCTTTCAGTTAGCAGCACTATGGAAAGCACGATTTAAATTTAATGATCTAAGGTTATGATTTTATTATTAAGTAGGTAAGTTATATTCTGTGACAGTTGGACAATAATAAAAAGTTTGTTTTCAATCCATAAAAATTGTCGTCTAATAATATTAAAAAAAAAAAAAAAATGGAACTTAAAATAATCTTAATATCCAAATAAATGGTTGATATGGCATGGTACCAAAACATGATATTATATTTCTATAGGTAGGTACGTAAAAAAAAAAATTAATTAAAAATAAGTGATCATGGAAAAATAAATCTCATTTATAATAATATTATGTAGGTTCCTGATGATAATTATATTTCTAGAACTCAGCTTTATGTTTTATTTTAGTACATTATGTTGAGGTTAAGCTAAAATAACATATTTAATACTATTATTGTATATAAGTTTAAGAAAATTATTATTTTTTAAATTATTAACATAATTGAATTAACTAAAAAATCGTTTATCTATCATAGAATAAATGTTTTTGAATTTCTGTATATATTTAAAATAAATACTATTAACTACTTAAAAATAATTCTATAAACCCTCCCCTCAAAAAAAATTAAATCTTGGGTGCACTTTGCATACGCGTATTTTTTTCGAGGCACTTACCTTAAGCTTTTTCATTGTCCGGCATAGATCGACCACACGCTGCGTGCCTAGTGTGTTGAGCGTGACGGCGGTGCGCAGAGTCTCATTAAACTTGACGGTTGCCGCCGAATGGAAGACGATCGTCACCTCAGCGCTAAGTCTCAGCCGGTCCTCGGCGCTCAGGCCCAGATCGGGATCGGACACGTCGCCATTGATGCACACCACTTTGTCGAACGTCTTTTCCGAATCCATTTCCAACCGGATGCGATCGAATACCTGTGCAAAAACCGTTTCGTTTTCTATAATATAAACTGCCATTCGCTGTAGTTTAAGTTTTTTTTTTTCTTATATCAATCATGAAAATATTATTCCAATTTTAACTATCATTAATTTTATCTATATGCCTGCACTTGCTACGATCTTTCAGATAAATGCATGCGTATTAGTACGCGCATACACATTGCAGTACTATTCTAATCGTGTGCCGGATTACGATGTTATTTTGTTGAATACTATAATGCTCTGAACGCGCTGTAATCACATTACCTCCCTATGTATGAATTATAACGCAACATTACCGATCGTGTATTATAGAGGATCAAGGGCGGATCCAGCATGTATTTACGGTTGGGGCATTTTATAGGAAAAATTTTATAATATAAATGTATGTGTTTATAAATATTTTATTTTTAGACATTTCGATACTAAAATTTTTATTTTTATTTTCCAACGGGGGTGGGGCCTGCCACCAGTGCCCCCCCCTGGATTCGCCCTTGTAGAGGATAATATTTTTAAATAACGAAAGTTTGCTGAAGTAGATTTGGGCCCAATATCTATTGATAATTTATAGTTAACTAGGAAATATTATACCTACTAATACTTATAACACTTTTATGCTGCGTGCACTCTAGTCATCTATCACGATTCACGGGTCCGAAGATATTAAGCTAAATATTATAAGCTGTTAATCCCTATATTATATATGTACCAATCCACATTTAATTATTAGGGTATCTAAAAATGCATAAGTACTTAAAAATAATAGTGTATGCATAAATATGATTAAATCGAATCAACAACTATTAATAATACACGGTACTATATGGTGGATCATAATATTTGGCGCTTATATAAATCGGTAAAACATATTATACAAACGCTACGCGTAATCACCGCTTAAGCAACTTAACCAACATTATTTGTTATTTATTTATTTTATTTAGTTTCGATAATATTCAAGAATCACCAATCGATGATAAACCAATAATTTTTTACTTTAAATTCATAACTAAACAGCCGTTCTTAAGCCATGTGATATTTTGATTTATTCCGTGATTTTTTTTTTTTTCTTAAATGATTCCAATTTAGAAAACATTGTTAAATGGCGCAAATTATCATTTGATACAAGTGTTAATATCTTATTGTTTTCGAACCTGCTTTTTTGATATTACACAACATTTTGAAAAATATGTTTCAACTAATAATCACGACTTGTTTATCACAAACAATTCTTTTTCGATATTCTACTTTTGATAAAATTTCCATTTTTCTATTTGATTCCGTTTTCACTTTGCGTTTGCAGTTTTGAACCGTCCATGGAAAATACCGAAATTACACTTTATTCCATTTTGGGTCGTTAAGGTGTTATTTTTAAGTTTTTAACGCGATATTCCACTTTGGTCGTCTGAATGCAAAGAAATGTTGCGTGGAGGATGAAGAATAATTCACGTACCGAATAGGTACTGAATGCAAATACATTTATAGGAATATTTCAAAAAAAGGAAAATTACATTATGGACAAAAATGTACTTTAATAAATGACTATACAGAACATTTGTCTGCACCTCCACGTCGTCTATACGCAGCGGAGTGAAAATTGCATACGCTAAACGCCGTGTGTGCATAACTATTGACGTTATCTTTTGAATATTGAAATTACGCGTCTCTTCGACTTGAAGAAGATTACGAGTTCTACTACTCCAAAAAATATCAACAAAAACATATCGATTACTTCGAAGATTTCACCAAGTTTGGATCATGTTAGAAAAAAAAAAAATAAAAAAAAAACACTTTATTTTCGCATAACGACAACGGAGAGCGTCTGGCATATTCAGGAATTTGTGTACAGTAAGTTACTTGTTGTCACATAATATTTCAAGCTGTCCGGTATACGATCATTATTGAACCGAAAAACGTTGATTGCATTCTCGATGATTTAAGTGATAACCTATATTCCTTTTGCTTTGTTTTCAATTTTATTTTTCACACCATAAACAGAGATACGGTTGCAGTGTGCCGAAAATTATTTTCCCTTGGTATGGCCATTCTACTACCATAGAGCTACAATATGCAATGTCGTACAACATTTGAACATCGGTACTTATTTGAATATTTTACATAATATGGAGTACTATTTTGACTATACAATATGATTCAATGAAACAATTTAAATATATATATATTTTTTATCATGTACAAATATTATGTTTATTTAGTTTATGTCGAGTCAAGTTTTTTTTCTAAAATACAATAATCCTTTTTCGTTTTATATAAAAAAAATGTTTATTGATAAGAAATAAATAACAAAAATTTGATTTATATCTATATAATATTATTATAACTATTATATATTATAACTATATCTAAAAGTAGTTCAGAGCAATATTTAAAATATAAAATTTAATTTAATTCATAGGTTATAAATTGTAAATCCATAACCAATAATAAATTTAATTTAATATAACTTGTGGCAGTTATTTCAAATGACCGCTTGGTAATGTAAAATACTATCATGATGAGTTGACGACCAAAATAATTGTTACAGATGTTCATTTTATTTATAGTACTTCAAATTATTTTAATACTATTTAAATTAGATTTGTTTTTATGTAGAACTCGAAACGCTTTTAAAAAAAATTGTAAAGTGCCATTGCATTGTTTTGACATGAATAAAAAAGTCGAAGCATCGGCAAAAGTGGAAGCTTCATTTGCACGGTCGACAGGAGAGATAGAATGTGTTCGATAAGGCACGTTTTTTCATTTGCATTTACAGCCATCTAGGGTTGGGTTCGCAAATTACAACGTCTGGTACACGTACTCTTCGACTAGACAAATATCGCATGCACTACAAGGTTTTGAACTTAATTTATTTGCTAAAACAATAGCAGTAGAGAATATGGTTTGCATAACGGAGTGAGGTTAATTTGAATGAAATCACGTAACCACTTTAAAAAATATATTGATATAACTTTATAATATTATATAATATTATAAAAAAAAATTCGTAACTCGTTCGGATAATATAGGCGTATAACTGATTATCGATCGTACCTATGTATTATACCTAAAGGGCAGTAATAATTTTGGAAAATTCATTGTTAACGCTTCACGGCCGGAATGGATACGTGTTTTTTTATATTTTCATTTTACGGAAACAATGCATGCTCGTACACACTATTATTGCGTTTTCCTTTGTAGTATAGTTGTTTCAGCGATTTCGTATTCAGCCACGTTCGCGTGGTGTTTGACGCAAATCATGAAGTGCTCGGGAACTAAACGCCATCGTAAACACTATATAATGCTACATTATCATTATTATAATTTTTATTATTATTATTATTATTGCTATAGAAATTTGATCAAGCCCCTCTTCAACGTTGAAACTCACTTGGCGTGTCAAATGGAAATTAATCGATATGGCGTATGCCGCATATAATATTCACTTTATGTATCGTGTATAATAATTAATACAATTATTGACAAACCTACGATACCCAACGGATTTTAAAACGGAGTGATGAATGACAGGAGGGATGGTGAACTTCGATGAGCTCAAACTTAATATAATAATTTAATCAAAACAAAATGAAATACTATAATTTATAATGAAAAGGTTCAAAAGACATAAATGACTTGTATTATAGGTACAGAGAACATAAATATATATATATATATATATATTTACACTTAACTAACATTGAGACCCCCCCTCCCCCCGGAAAAAAATTGAAAATATGCCACTGCCCATAATCGGTTGAATACCTGTCGATAGAATCTTTTTAAGTTGGGAATAGTGTAAATAAATTGTTTCCGCGGCCTTTGTTGTCCATTACAGCGCTTTGTAATACAAAATATGATTTACTCCTGCCTTTGATGAGAAACCGTGGTTTTCTGTTGTTACCGCCAGAGCACGTCCACTCCTCGGTACCCGGTGCTCTTTTTGGTAAAAAACAAACAATTCTCTAAAGCTTGCAAAGAATGGACGAGACACGTCTCGTGGACTTTTCGTTTGTCACAATGTTTATTTTAGTTATGTACATGAAAAGTGATCGATATCACATTTAATTCATGCATCGATGGTTGTTGCCTATGGAAACGTCTTGTGAAATAAGGATAACGAGTAACGGTTGATGACTTATAATAAAATGTATAATGAGTAAAGCCATATTATCACAAAATTTGGAACAATAAGTATTGAAAACAAATAGCAATCAACCAAAATTTAAAAATAAATTAGAGTAGTTAATTTTAAGTAAAATAATTTAAAAAAATATCTAAATTTATATAAGTACTGATTAATTCCAATTAGTAACAGTAATATCATTTTGCAAACGAAAAAAAAAAACAAATGAAATATCTATAACACGTTTTTTCTATATATAAATAATTTTAATTTTAACTCATTGTTTTTCATACGTTCGTTTGCGCTGCATTCAATTGTACGTGTTGAGAACGATCATGAATACAGAATAAATACTGTGGTTTTAACGGTACCCGCGCGGCTTATATAAATACATAATAAATAGATATGGATAGACGGGAAATCGGAAGTGTACCTATGTGACGACCGAACAATTGTATGAGCATACATTTCACTTCGAAGAAAACACGCAGTCGCGTTAAAACTTTCTATATACGCACAGCAGCATTCAGCCAGTGAGCAACAAAAATACAATGACAGTACAACGCATTATTGCTCTCCAATGATCTACAGCTACAATGATCTGGTGATTAGCCATTAAGTAACCAGTGGGTGTCGGAACAATTTAAATAAGAATTATTAGAAATAATGTGCAACACTGCATTATTGTGTTTGCGTTACAAGATCGTCAATATTCATCTCGTATAATATAGGTAACTTAGAACATATTATAATAAGTATAACGATATAGTTAGATTTAGTTTCCATCTAATTAATACTTATCTCTTACGATGATATTAATTACTAGATCATAATATAGCTTAATAATAATTCTCGCCGTCTTTCCTAAAAACATTAAAAATGTTATTCACGTTTGTACTGTATTTATACATAAGCAGCAATCATACAAAAGTAAAAAATAAATAATCGATAGGTATCACCTCATGCCTATTATAGGAACTATAAAATTCGTTCATAATGGTTACAGCATGGCTTATTAGTATTACATACACTATATTATGATGTGTTAATCGTAAGAATTTACTTATTTTAGAAACGATTGGGTTTTAAAATGTGTGTCACATGAGCATTTGATAATTTTAATATTGGATAATATCTAGTTATATTAAATATATAATATTAATATTAGATGATTGTTTTTCTTTGTCAAAAAGTCACATAGCAAAAGACTATATTTTTAATTTTTCTAAATAATATTCATTCGTTACATCATAACAAATTATATAATAATATGATACCATCACAAGTATTTAATATGTAACATAACCAAAAATGTATACCCAAGGGACTAGAGCCAATATTGAAAACAACCACTGCACTAAAAAGTCCAATGTCATGTTTTCGGTCAACAGTGCCGATGTAACACGTTGGTTCTATTTTTTTGCAACCGATTATTATAATTGAATCTACATTTTTTCAACTTCTATAATATAATATGTAGTTTTTCCTAAAATTTCGATTGGTTTTCGTACATAGTTAATCTAAGACGGAATCGCACGTGACCGATGAAACGTAATTCTCTTGTAGTAGTCGGCGCTTATCCAGTAAAGTCACGATAACGAAGTCTGCGACGGGACCAAATCGAATTTACGTCCTAGACATGTTTCTGAAACACGGAGGTTTCGGTAAAGACGCCGGAGTTTACGGCAACGATTGGCTTCTCTGAACAGGATTTTTAATCTATTTGCTCACTATGTATTTACTAATGATCGTGAAAAGGAGACATTGCTGCACCTACGGCATTTTAGCGAATGGAACAATTTGTGTTGTAACTTAAAACGTTCATCGCAAGTCGTACACGTTCGGCTTTCGTGATCGATAAAATGTAGTACCATCAGGTGCGCGTGTATACAGACAATATTAACAATGGACACGCATCATAACGACGGAAAATTAGATTTAGGTAGTTGATACCCTTTACCCATAGGCAAAATTTGAGATTTTTAATTGAATGGGCTAATTTTTTTTTTTTTTTTAAACACAATATCAATTAATACCCTGTAGCCCTCATTACAGGAAAAAAAAATAAAAAAAATAGCACAACAGAATATTTAAATTAAGTAAAGCAATCTTAAATACTACATTATGACACATTATGACATTATAATTTGCGTTTATTCATTTAAATTTATTTATTTAATGTGAACACCTACACGATATTTGTTGTATTAAAAATATGATCATGATCAATTTTGAAAACTGAGTTCAATTAAAACATATTTTAAACGCTATTATAAAATCATTGTTTTAAGTACATTATAACATTTTTATTTTTTGTTTTAATCGTGATTTGGGGAGAGGGGCATTGGATGTTAGACAGACTAAGCCCTCCCCTCCCCTCCTAAATAGCGCTTATGCCTTTACATTATTTTTATTATCGGTTTCATGAAACAAAGACTATCGGTCGTAAAGTGTTAAAACGTAAGTACTTAAGTATTTTCTTAAAATGTCGGTGCTGTCATACCCCTAAATTCCCCGCCACAAACACTGAATACTATATTAATTGCAAAGTCGATAGCACACGCGTGATGTAGGTACACTTGACATGAATCATGGACTAGGGTGAACATCTGTATAAAAAGATGCGGCAACCTGCAGATCCTTAGGATAGAGAGAGGAGGGATAGTTATATTCGGCTACAAAAAAAACGTTGTTCGCAACAATTTGGCTTATTGCATAACGCGGTCTTGTATAACGTGCTTGAGAAAATGTTGCTCACCTACTGTCTAGAAAGTTCGGGATATAATTCACGGAGGGTAAGTGTAAGTCGGAGCGCACGGATCGTCACACCACAACGTGATGGCGCGGTAGTTCGGTATTACTACATCGTCGTCCTACTCGTATTAGTAAATCGAATCGCGTTAATTCAATTATATTAATCTCTTACTACCGTTATGCGCACGTGCACACACACATACACACACGTGACGTCTGCTAAAAATGTTGTATAGGGTTTCCAAAACTTTCTAGACGCTTAATATTTGCGCGATCCGTAGACGGCGGCAAATACTACTCGCAGTGTTCGATAAAATTGCATTCGTTGAAGACCTTTTTATATAGACAATGGTTTCACGACACCGGGTTTCTCCTTGATATAAGATCTAGGAATCGAATATTTGATTGTAGTACGTACTATGAAGAAAACATCTGGACTCATGTTTTGTTATAAATACATTATATTTAGATGACGATAAGTTTGATAATGCCCATAACTATATTGGTAGTGTTAATTAATAATGTTCACCTTTTTTGAACTCCAGAAATAATTTGTCTGTTTTATTTCTCACCGCGCTCAAAAGTACAGATAGGTTTAAATATAACCAGAGCCGGATTTATTTAGCATAAGTGCCCCTCTCCGATAAAATACCTATGCCAAATTGTGTTTATTATTTATTTGACAAATTCTGTGTTAATACATAGGTACAACAGTGCGACAATAAATTGTACATACGTAAACAAAATGTAATTGTATACTGCGATAGCTGACATTTGACGAATAAATACAGATAAAAATTATATATCAAAACAATTTTTAATTCCTGGTTTACAAAAATTTAAAACAAATAAGACATTTCTTTTTTGTTCGGTGTAATTTTGCAGCTCTAGACCGGGTCTCACGGGCCTAGGTCAAAATCCGGCCCTGAACATAGGTATAAATAATTAAGTCTCTAAATAGAACGCTCGTACATATTGTAATGGAATCGAAGGCTTTGCGTTTTCCTTCGATATTAAATGTAATATATATTATTAAAACCCTATCATAATTCATTCTATGCTATCTGAAACTGTATAACACACTTTTAAATTCATTAAGTACTAAAATTTCGTTAACTATGTGTTTCTTCTATGTTTATTGTCCAATGGTGTATTTATATTTAAATTGTTATACTTGTACTAATATATTATGTAAATGTATATTTGTATAATAGATGTACATACGTGTTGTTTATTCATTTCTTTTCTCCGTCTTCATTTCAAATAACTAAATATTGTATAACTAACAAATACTATTATTGCATTACTCTTTACCTACTCCTCTTGCCTCCGGGACGTTGGATACATTTTAGATTCTGAACGGAGTGATGGAATCTATTTATTTTACAACGATGTGTGTTTTTTTTTTTTTTTTGTGCCTGACGACAACTTTTTTTGTAGTAAAAATACTTCGATTTGCTTATACAGCAACTTTTCTAAAAGGAAAGTGAATGTAGATGGTATTTGGACTAGTCAAAAATGCAATTTTTTCACTACTTTTTTAAAAAATTGAAAAAAACGATAAAAAAATTACGAAAAACAGGAAATTTTACGCAAAATCACGTTTTTACAAACTACATTTTTTTTAAATGCTCTAACTCAAAAACGAAAAACCGCAACAACATGAAATTTTCACCAAATCTTTATATTGGTGTTCTTTATACATGGTTAAGTTTTCAAAATATTTTGACATATTTTGACTTATTTATAGACAATTTAAATTTTCGATTTTTGTAAATTTTTTTTTTTAAACACCTATAAAATTTAATTAGCTGGCCAAAAACTCTCAAAAATTTAATACAAGGTTTATAATAAGCTTAAATTATCTCCAGTAGAAAATAACAGTGATCGTTTCACTCAAATTTTTTGTATAAGCCCATAAAGGTCAAATTTGTATAAAATCTGTCAAAATCACTATAATTTGCAAATTATTTTGTAGATAAAAATTCATAAAATTTTTTCTGTTTATACTTAAGGTTCAAAATTTTGACACTAGTTAGTTAATAAGCTAATCTTCAAAAATATATAAAAAAATTTCTATCGGACCAAAGGAAAAAATTTTATGACCGTTTGAAATTTAAATTTTTACGAAATTGCATAAAATAGCGATTTATGGTCAAACGATTTTAAATATATGTTATTATTCAAAAAGTATAAGTCGCAGAAACTTGAAATTTTCACCAGTTGTTAAGATAGGCATTTCCTTTATGTCATATTTTTTTCAAAATATTATATTCATTTCTAAGCCACTTATAGGCCTTTAAATAATTCGATTTTTTTACATTTTTTTTTCATAATCGGTGATAAAAAAAATTGACTCATACAAAATACTTGAAAATTTAATAGAATATTCCACACAAGTAATTTTTATTGTCATTCAAAAATTATCAAAATCTATAGGCACACTTTTTTTATAATTGTTTGAACAGCGAATATTGATATAAAATTACATGTAAAATATAATATAATATATAAGATTCTAGACTGATAAATCATATAGGTTTTTTTAAAATGCTCTAATTCAAAAATGAAAAACCACAACAACTTGAAATTTTAACCAAATTTTTATATTGGTGTTCTCTATACATGATTAAATTTTCAAAGTATTTTGACATATTTTGACTTATTTATAGAAATTTATATTTTCTATTTTTATAGTTTTTTTTTTTAAAAGTTCTATAAATTTTTTTGGCTGTCCGAAAACGCTTGAAAATGTATTAAAGGATTAAATATAAGTTACACTTATTGTAACTAAAAAATAACGGAAATGGTTTCACTCAAATTTTTTTTATATGCCAATAAATTTCATATTTGGATAAAATATGTTAAAATCGCGATAATTTGCAAGTTATTTTGTGGTTGAAAATTCATAAAATATTTTCTGTTTATACTTAAGGTTCAAAATTTGAAAACTAGGTTGTCTATAAGCTTACCTTCAAAAATATATAAAAAAATTTCTACCAGACTTAAAAGAAAAAATTTTATGACTGTTTTAAATTTAAATTTTTAGGAAATTGCATTATAATTCAATTTAAGTATAAAATACTATATTATTAAATAAACATTTTAGACAAACATA